>BGZK01001688.1:0-117797 GCA_005406025.1 Eumeta japonica | reverse complement strand
TACAATACCTATTTCGACAGCCCTTTAGCTATAAGGCCTTGGTTTTGTTAAAGGTAAATCGCTCTATTAAAGGTTTTCCTTGCTGCTGGCGGTATGAAAAGAAGAGCATAAATTCTAGAACTACATTAACATCTTAATTTGTGAATTAAGGTGTTGACTATATCGATTTATGGTCATAAAAATTAAACAGATATATTTTTTAAAATAAAATTAGACGGAGACAAAAACGGTTATAATACGTCATCGAGCGCTTTATATGTCTACACAAAAAATGTCAAAATCTATTTATTGCTAGCTATTGGAGCAATTCGGAAATTCTTGTACTGATATTTAGACTCGATTAATCCAGGTAGGTGCATTTTTGCTAGTGACACTTGGAATATAAATCAGAAATAAAGAATAGTGTATTTTCATGAACGATATTGTAAATAAAAAAAAAATGAAAACACGAAAAGTAGATATAATTTTTATGAAAAATATGTAAGGTTTGTATTTATGAATAAGAAAAAAATGAGGGAAGCGTCAAAACTTACATAGCTGTACTCAGGTTCTAAGAGAAAACAAAAGTTTTTGCGTCATTTTTTTTTCTAGCGTCAATCTCATTAAATTATGCAGTTTGTCAATCTAACTTTTGAACTTTTAAGGCCTATCATTCCAATAACATGTTGCAAATGATGAAAAAACTAGAATCAAAATTAAATATTATACCATAACCAATATAGATAATCGGTTAATGCATGAAATATGAAAATTAGGAAACATGAAAATTGAATTTTGGTGTGGTAAAAAACTAATTTCAAAAGTTAATTAAATGGTACGTAAACATTATTACTTTATTGATAAATTTTTAATTGACTACTATTTGAGTGGTGAAAGTGGCCATCTAAAATATCTCATTTATAAAATATTTTAAAAATTCAAACAAGATAACGAATTGTCTATTTTATTTCTCAATTAGCAGAATCAGGACGGGTTTGTAGTTTTTGTTTAGGCTTTTGTTTAATTTAATCTGATGCCACTTTATGCTTGTTTTCTACTACACTATTTTGCGACTAATAAATTTGATGTCTTTTGATACATCCGCGGTATTTATTTTTATTATTGTGATTCACAATAATAAATTGAGTTTACATTCAACATGATTTAGATTTTAGCAACAATGACGTCATATAAACTATAAAAATTGAGAACTTAAATTAAGTAGAAATAAACATTTAAAACAAAACAAATGATAGAATAAATCTAAATTAATGGAAAATCTAGTAAACAATTAAATTAAACATATCCTAAACTATTTTATGCAACAGGAATATTATTTGCAGTAATAATCTAATATTGCCACATTTTCCCAAATATAGTTATATTTCGTGTAAAAAAATATTATACAAAAATAGTGTTTATTTACTGGCCTCTCTTTATATACATAAATCTTTATATTTATCATAATCATTAAAAACAAGTTTATATACGAGTTAAAAACTTGATTATTTCAAAAACAATGTTATAATGATTTATTTAATCTGAGTATTCGTTATATTGTCATTATCTTCATGTCAATATTGAAGAAACATTCCATATTTCTTAAAAAAAATATTTCCTTTAATTATTTGCTTCAAACATTCAATTAAATATCCGACTACCCTCCCATGACAATGGAAAAATTTGTATCCAAACTCGTGATCGTAAACATTGTTTTTCGATACTGCCTCATTATTTTAAGGTCTTGATCTGAACACGGATATATCCTTTATCGCAATGATAAATAGATCTTCGTGCAACTATGTCGCTATCCCAAGAGTGTTAACCGATTTCATATTACTTGTATGATCGCCTAGAAGCAATCCTTATATTAATACAAAGGACGCATGTTCTAGAATCACATTCAAGAAGCAAAATTAATGATAAAATATGCGTTTGTTTTTAGCACCTCGCAGAATGGCTAACGTTTATCCTTTAGTAAAATTGTCAATCTGTTTACTAGAAAAAAAAAAATTAAAAATCCTCATATGTATGATTGGTCCCCAGTCTACGGACGTATTTAATCACTATGACATTTAGATAAAAAAAAAGCTCTAATAAAATTTTCCATGTTATTAAGATTTTTTCATCAGCACCGACAAACCACTATACCGGGTGGGCAATTATCCGGCCACATGGACATTGTCACATGAGACATTTCATTAAAAATAGTACAATATATTATAGATTTAATAGAATAAACTCGACAATAAATACTGAATTTGTGTTTTCTTGTGACATTTATAATTTTCATTTGAGATTTATTTTAAAATGTCTGAAAAACTAATTGAGTATTCCCAATTTTAAAGTCGTGACATTCCTCAACTGGCTTTCACGGGACATTGATTGTCACACGTTACATTTAGAAGACCGGTATGATGAGTGAAACCTCATTTTCATGAAAACATGCCTATGCTATTTGCGCTGTAGCGTGGTGCGGGTGACAGTTTCAGTAACGTTTCGTTTCACACTTGAATGTTGCCGCGATTTACAAATTATGACTTAACATTTCAGCTATACCACATTCGTAATATATTAAACGGTTAATTACTGTAGCAAATTAGATTAAACCCAACTAGAATGTTCTAGTCTACAAATAAAATCATACTGAAAGAAAAATTAAGCAAAGTGTAATGCGTATAACGCAACGCCATACACGTATTTAGCGATGGGATGTAATACTACGACGGATAGTCGATATTTTTGAATAAAAAACGTATATTGTATGCAGTTCAATTTTTATTGTTAAAAGTCTATAATTATATAAATGAAACCACCCAACATATATAGCGTAAGTTTGCCTAAAAGGTTTCTAAAAAAAATATGTTTTATTCGTCTAAACTCATAACAGAATCAGAAACATCTGAATTGTCTCTAGATTCATCATCTGAATCTGTGACGGATATTATTAATGATGACTCCATTATGTTGTCAATATGGATGTCACGATCCCAATCAGACATAATGTCGATAAAAGATGACGATAAAAATGAATTGCATAACGTCACATCCCTAGTCATGTGGTACTGACAGATGTCAACGTCATACACGCAAGTGTCACCCGCGCCATGCTACAGCGCAAAGAATATAATAGTCGCTCCGTTGCTATACTCCAATAGTTTTTTGACGTGACAACGTCTTATAAATTGGTTTGGCGGGTGACACTTCAAGAAACTGCGTTACGCTCCGCTCACGTTATGCGTTCACAATGAGAGCGAGTGAGAGGCACGCGTCCCTTCCACTCGGGCATGGTTAGCCCGCCTAAGAGCGAGAGAGACAGACATAAAAGTGAAAGGCACGCGTCCCTTCCACTCGAGCACAGTTAGCCCGCCTAAGAGCGAAATGTATTGTGTTATTGTATGTATATTTGTATATAAATACGTATGTATGTGTAAAGGTAAAAATAAAATTTTGTTAATATGAAATTCAGTGCGAGATTCTTTGTATAAATTAATGTTTTAAATATAATTCTTTTGTATAAATAAATGTTTTAAATTGTTACTATTATTTCATCCTTCTTCCTACTATACGAATGAATATTCACATTAAAATGATTTTACCACTCAAAGTCGTTGTCACGTAAAACTTTCGCCCGTATACCGACTTTACAGGCAACCAATTTTTTTTATTATTTTAGATTCAAAAGGCTTCAAGTTCCACGTTTACTATTTTAAAGTATTTGCATACCTATTAAAAAATCGCAATATAAAAATAGAAATTATCTAAAATAGGTGAGTGACAATACAGATTTCAACTATCACCTGATATGTTTTTTTTTTCATTTTGCATAAGAAAATGCCACATTTGAAGATTGTGTTATGTGACAATTTACACATGGCCCGAGAATCGCCTATCCGGTTATAATATCCACTGATCACCCCAAAACGTGTAGGGTATTACAAAAATATATCAACTATTGGTTTTTTAGAACATGTCTTTCTCACTACAGCCAACGTAATTATAATACATAAAATGTAATATTTATTATTAACTTTCTGTGTTACCGCCTTGGAGCATGCAACACCAACCAAATTGCACGTGGTCGACACGATTTTTTTTCCTTTCGACACAACGAGTCGAAATTCATTGATTTATTATATACATTGATTTAGAATAATTCTAACACATCAACCCAAAAAAAAAAGGGTTAATAATAATTCGCTTCCGTATAATCGAATGGGTTTCGAGTGAAACTTGACTCCGGCACAACCGTTAAGATTGTTCCACATCGATCTTTTGAGCACCATCCTCCTCCACCAATCATAACATTTTTTCCACGTCTGCGACCCTCAATGCCTCCTGACGTGCAGCCCCAGGTGGTCGGACCTCGCGAAGGATCTCCTGCACAGGGGGCAGGTGAAAGGTCTGTGGCCGGTGTGCTTTCTGGTGTGCCGCGTCAGCTCGTCGGAACGCGCGAAGCGCCAGCTGCATCCTTCCCACGAGCAGCGGTAAGGTTTTTCACCTGCAACACGCAATGATGCAACAATTAACCACACAAAAGGGCGTGACTTTTGGCTGTTTTTGAATAATTTCAATAAAGATTTAAAACTGTTTCAACGATCGAAGTGGTGACTCGTTTGATTGTTCCTCAGTGGCATATTATTTATCAGAAGGATATGCTAACAGACGGTACAAGTCCAAGTAATTTTCTTTGCCTCGAGTCAAATAATTCTATTATTTGACTCGAGGCAAAGAAAATTACACATATCTGCGTTGCTTAAAGAATATACACTCGAGTGTGAACTCAAAGAACGAACCGCTGAAAATCTACAACTATCGATGATAGATTTTTATACTAGTCAAAGCTTTTACAACACGCCGGTTTCGCTACGTTTCGGATATTTCACGGCAAATTCTCATATATTTCAACTCACCGGTGTGCGTGCTGTGCGCTTTCAGATGCGAGCTCTTCGTGTAGATCTTGTGGCAGCCGGCGACGTCGCACTTGTGTAGCCGCTTCCTGCCGCAGGCGCGCTCCACGTCGTTGTTGTTGTCGACGCGGTCCGGCGCGTGTTTCGACGTCTTCCTATTCTCGCGCTTCGCCTTCGGATCGGCGAGGGCGTCGTGCAGCGCGTTCGCGACCACCATTTTCTGGATTTCGTCCTCGCCCCTGAGAGCGGCCTCGGGCACGGGAATCGGGAACGGCAGGAAGGGCGGTAGGAAGGGCGACTTCACCGTCGGCGACAGTTCTAGATCGAGTCGCGGCGCCGGAGTTGTCAAGAGCGATAGCGGCTTCAGTCTGAAACGACGAACGTCAACAGTAAAGTTATTTTGTACAAAATAACTTTACTGTTGATGCAAAGTGGCATGCACTTTGTCATCGGTGGCAACAAGTTTAAACTGGTTCGTGTTGTGAATTTATATTATATAGTTTTAGGTTTTTTTTTAGCATAATCGAGGAACAAACAGGCAGGCGAGCCATCAGAATAGATGGTCATCATCGTCCATGTATACTAGCAACCTTAGAGGAGTCACTACTGTATTGCCGGTTTCTTGGCTAAATTGAAAATTTGCAGTCACATCCACCAGGGTCTAAGGAGTGTTAAAAACAACCGACACATGCGGACACAACCTCGTTAAGTGAACCGCGGACACTAAGTGACAGCGGATGTGACTGTCTGCAATTTCCTGAGGATGTGCCTGGTTGGCATGAAACGTAAAAATTAACATTATAACGATTAGCGGACTAAGATAATTATAAAATTAATACTTACTCAAGTGTTTGATACCTGTCAATCTTCTCGAATCAATATTCAATTCTTTGGGTAGAGATTCGTAGTGGAGGGGCAGACTCGAGGCTTAGCGGTGGGTTGCATGCTGCATGTTAATGCATGTTCCAGGCAAGCGTTTAAGATATCTAATGGATGGAAAAGTGAATGAAGCAATAGTGTTGGAAAGGAGAGTGAGGCGACGAAGGAGGGAATGGGGGAGATGGATGGTAGAGTGGGACAATGAAGGGGAGTTAGCGACCGGGAACTTTCACTCATTGGATGAAAAGCAACAGCTTCAGCTGTTACTTCAGGTTAGTATAGTGTTAGAGTGCGGTATTTCACAGATGCAGCCAGCTTATTTTCGTACTGTAGCCAAGTTGACTACAGCGCAGCTCTACCACGAATTGTTTTTTATAAATTACTACCATTTATTCTTAATAAATATCAATATATTAAAAGAGATTCAAAACGAATTCTTTACATTTTACATAGATTCGTAAGGCTCTATGAAATTGTACCGCAATAACATAGCAACAATGTTCTTGTTTCAAATTACTTACAAATTCTACGAGATGTCGCCAAAAAGAACTATTTATAAGACGACTATATAGATAAACGTGAAAAGCAATATTTTATTAATGTAGAAAATTTAATAAGAAACTGTTAATTTAATATATTACAGTTTATAAAATTTTGTTAGTTTAAAATTTTAATACGTTAATTATATCAGGGTATGCTTTGTCCACGAACGGAGAGAAGATACGGAGAGTGAATGTGTGATATATAAAATGAATGGGGCCTTGCTTGATATACGTAATAGTAATAGTATATAGCGACAAGCGCGCTCAGATATCCATAGCGCAGTGTCAGCTCCATTTATGTAAAGTAGTGAAAGTTTGACTGATGGAACATGTAAATGGTATGTGGAGATGTGATTCCCGCGTGCCATCAGTAAAGTTCTCCCAAAACATGGGTAAAGGAGTAGTTAGTGATGCGCCAGAAAGGTGAGTATTGAATGGTTGTCGTGATAACTGTGACAGGATAGACGGTGCTAAAATGGTTTGAGCACCTGGAACGGATGAAGAGGATAGGTTAACGAACGAAATCTAAGGAGCTGATGCATCTGATGATTACAGGGTTCACATCAGTAAGTCTCCTGCATGCCAGATTAGCGGCATATTAAAAAAAACGCATAAGATTCACCACTGAAACAGTCGTCCACTGAATTGATAAACATTTACACCTCCAAATGGCAAAAGCGATTGTGGTCAATACGCCTTATCCCTGTATCGAAATTCGATTACAATTGATATTTCTACTGGTCCCGTAGTCTCTGAGGGAAAATCGATCAACTTACCCCTAAGGTACTAACTTATAATGCCATATAACTTAATTTAATTACGTCTCAGTTTACATTGTTATTGTTTTTTTTATGTAAGTTTATGTGATCATCCAGTGGTGTTACAGTAATATAGTTGAACGGTATTAAATTGTTTTTAAACTTGTTTGTAGTCACGGATTGTAGTCGGTTTTGCAAGCCGAATGAGAAAAGAGCGGATGCTGAGCAAGCGAAATCGAGGTGAGAATTGTAACTAGTGGAGATTTGTGGTTTCTGCTTGCTGTTCTGAAACCTGGAGGTTCACAGAAGAGTAAGGGTCCGTTACATTAGTTTTAAAATAGTTTCCATATGTTCATAGCGGACTTTGTGACGGATTCATGTGTGTTAGATTTGTAACATGTTGTAATACAGAATAGTTTTGGAGCAGATGTCAGTGTTTAAAAAGCCTTTTTTGGTTTCATTATTATTTATAATTATTGAAATAGGAAATTGATGTTATCATATACTTATTTTTGAATCAGATTTCAATGGATTCTTGGAACAGCAATCGGCGAACATGTACGCCTTAAAAGTTTTCATATTTGTATGTATATTAAATAATAAGCAAATTATACAAACTTGTTGAACCTTGGTTTGCGCGCACTTCTGAGGTCTGGCCCCACTTTGATTTTCGGCGTTTGGCGGCAAGACCTGCGAAAGTCATATCCTTTACTAGTTGATCATTTACATAAGTGACGAAGCAAACAAATTCATACATTAATGTTATTACCATAGATTATTATATAACTCGGTCTGCAAGCTCGTGGCTGAATAGCGGATAATAAAAGTTAAAATTCGTAATACGACTGCGTGTGTGTGTTTGTAGTGTCAATACACAGAGCGACAAAGTGAAAAAAAATTCTGGCTGCAAAGAAATTGTTAAATAATTATTTCTATATCCGATTGGGGTTAATTTTTTTACATTAAATGTAATACTATTACTTTAAATTGTTGCCAAAATTTTGTTACAAAGATATGTCAATTTTTGGCAAGATCTAGCGAAAAAACATTCGCGTGTTACAGCACGAAAAAAATAGAACTGTCGCTATGTAACAAAGTTATTTCTTTTATTTTATTATAGCATATTCGAGGGGAAAACGAGCGTGCGATACACCAAAGAGTAGATGGCCACCGTCGCCCATAGGCACTCGCAAACCCGCAAAAGTTTCAAGGGCGTCGCCGGTCCCTCCGTTAGTAATAAGATATCAGATGGAGGAGAACCACCGAAGCTCTCAGTCATCAGATGAAATACAGCGGCGGAAGCTGCTACTTCACGTTCGTAGGTGTTCTGTGAGGGTGTGGTATCTCACCGGTCTTAACGCTGCCGTCTGGTCTGCTGAGGCTTTAGCACTACAGTAGACCCTCGATAATCCGACAAACATTTTGCAGGGCAGTGTCGGACTATCGAATTTGTCGGATTATAGAGTACTGCCTAAGACCCCCTATAGTCCGGATTTTTGTGAAAAAGAGCACCTTGTCATCCGACAAATTACACACAAAATAAGATTCTATCTGAACTACAAATTATACTACACATGTATTTCGCATATAGTAGTCAAATTCAAACTGAGCAATAAAAATCAAAACAAAGTGCGTCGAGTACAATACAGTGTAATGGTGGCGCGTACAAGTTGCAATCTGTTTAATCAGGCATTAATGAAGATTTGTCAAAATAATGTTTGTGTTTCTACATTCAACAGTGATAGGCATGTCGGATTACAAGGGGAGTCGGATTAGACGGGGGCCGGATTACCGGGGGTCAACTGTATTTTTCCCGTCTACTTATCGCCTCGGATTCTCACGTTCAACTCTTGCACAGCGTTGTAATCGTCTGACTTTCAACTCAATATTTTGATGGCCGTCTATGGAATCGTTAAGTTCGCGTCATTAAACCCCCAAGTCCGGGTGACCGGTCAACTTTCTAAGTTATGCAAGCCGGCGTTAAATGGTACTATCGGCTGGGGTATACTTTATTTTAGAAGTTCATCGTTAGTACATCTAAGGTCTATTTTTAGGGTTGCGAGTCAAAACGGAAAAAAACGGAACCCTTATAGGTTCGTCATGTCCGTCCGTCCGTTCGTATGTTGCAGGCATTTTACTCAAAAACTACAAGATGTACATTGATGAAATTCGGAGTACAGCTGTCTTATATAAGCCGCTACTTAGTATGGTTGTTAAATAGCAAAAATAATTATTTTAAGGGGGCCACTCCATACATGTAATAGAAGCTGAATGAAATATTTTTCAGCAAACATCAACGTGTAGCACATATTTCGTCAGTTCTTTTAGAAACACTTTAAAACAGGTATGGGCAACCTTTGACATGTGGTGGGCCAAAATTTAATGTGCAAATACGTTCGCGGGCCGCGTTCAAAAGTAGGTGCATTTTAAAGTAGAGTTCGTAATTTTTAGCGATAGATATCAGAATGGAAATTTTTTAAAATGTCTCGCGGGCCGGATGCGGCCCCGGGCCGGTTGTTGTCCACATATGCTTTTAAGTTTCTAAGCAATTATTTTTTATTAATTGAATATTATCGGAAATAATCGCTTCGAAAGTAGCACAAATTGTGTGTGTTCCCCCTCCATTTATAAGCTGTATGTTCAAAAAATATTAAAAAAAAATTACAAATACTTTCAACAATATTTTAAAGATCATCGGACATACCGTTTTGAGTTATTTCCGAAAAACTGCGCATCTCAACAAAAGGATCTAAATGCCATGAAGATGCGCACTTTTGCTGGTGCACTTTAGGTTAAGCTAGTTTGAGAATAATAGCCGACATAACTACTTGTCTCTCTAGTTGTAGGCGACTAAAGTGCTTATACCTATTATGTGCGGGAAACATAGAAAAAGTGTAGCAACGTAGTTTTTTCATTTGTAGCGCATTTCTTTGTAGTAACGGCTTCGGAACCCTATAATGAGCACGGTCTGACACGCACTTGGCCAGTTTTCTTCCTTTGGTTTCTCAGATCTCCGCTACGGCGCCGGTTCCGCGTTCCTATATAGGATGTTCCAGATTTTGTGCACACAATGTCGCAACATACCTATGCCGCTATATAAATAAAACACTAGGATAAATTTTGCGATTTAACAGATGGCGCTGTTTAAATAAAAGACTAGAATAAATACTGTGATTTAACAGATGGCGGTGTTTAAATTAAAGACTAGAATAAATACTGTGATTTAACAGATGGCGCTTTTAAAATAAAACACTAGGATAAAGTTAGCGATTTAACAGATGGCGCTGTTTAAGTAAAACACTAGGATAAATACTGTGATTTAACAGATGGCGGTGTTTACATAAAACACTAGGATAAATTGTGCTTTAACAGATGGCGCTGTTTAAGTAAAACACTAGGATAAATACTGTGATTTAACAGATGGCGGTGTTTACATAAAACACTAGAATAAATTGTGCTTTAACAGATGGCGCTGTTTAAGTAAAACACTAGGATAAATACTGTGATTTAACAGATGGCGTTGTTTACATAAAACACTAGGATAAATTGTGATTTAACAGATGGCGTTGTTTAAATAAAACACTAGGAAAAATTTTGTGATTTAACAGATGGCGCTGTTTAAGTAAAACACTAGGATAAATACTGTGATTTAACAGATGGTGGTGTTTACATAAAACACTAGGATAAATTGTGCTTTAAGAGATGGCACTGTTTACATAAAATACTAGGATAAACTTTGTGATTTAGAGATGGCGCTGTTTAAATAAAAAACTAAGATAAAGTTAGCGATTTAACAGATGGCGCTGTTTAAATATAAACACTGAGATAAACAGGGGATGGAAAGCATACAAAGGATTGACCTAAGGATCCACATAACAGTATGTAGGCTTGCAAGCCGCCATACAGCCTTTCTTGTTTCTTTTTGCGTTTGATGTTTATTTTAATTTTTAACCGCTACAACCGCCCATATACAAAGAACGCACGAGCGATGCACCTTTTTACTTATCGAGACGAATGAAAAGAAAATATATGACATGGACATGAATAGAAAAAAAAAAATGTGTAGAAAATAAAAAAAAAATGTAAGAATAACTAGATAGAGGCAGAGGCGGTTGGAGAAGATAATAATAAAAAAAAATCAAGAAACTGTGACGGACAAATTTGCATAATGACAGATGTGCCTAAAATTCCGTTTCTTATACGCTATGTGCCAAGTGTACGGTGGGGAAAATACGTTCAGTCGCAGCGCATTATCGAAGAATACAATGTATGTTGGATAAATTTTGTGGGAAAATTTAGAATGACTATCAATATTATCGGAACGAGACACAGTATTTATAATTGGAATAAATAGCTAAATAAAAGTTGAATTATTCCAGATTCCTTTAAAAAGGTATAAATATCACGCACATTGGTTACACAGGAACGGTTGGATTTTTATAGAGGCACGACAGCATCAGAAATATTTTGGTAAATTTTAAAAATTTTAGTCTCTGTTATAAAGAGTTTAAATTTTTCGGGCATAGGCTATCTTATGTGTTACGAAAGATATAATGTTTAAGTTTTTCATTCATCTTAAGGCATAATTGTTATTTAATTATTATCGTTTCAACAACAATAGAGTTCATCGTATTATTTGTTACTTTTATTACAAAACGAGGTCCACGGCAAACATCGTCGTCATTATTCGATAAGAGTTATATTTCTTTCAAGTTGACGTGTGTGATGGAAGAAATATTAACATGCGCTTGAATTTAAAATCCGGATTAGTTGATCATTTGATTGCCAAAAATCTAGGCAGACAAAGTGCGAATAATTAAACTCTCGTAGCAATGGCGGAAACTACAGTTATTTATTTATAATTATAATAATATATAATACCATAATATTTATTTACAGTTATGTTGTAGAAACAGAATTATTTATTAATAATAATGATAAACAACGATATATTAGATGTTTTTATTATTCCATGAATATACAAATGTTGGATAAATCCCGAAAAGCTGCGCACGCTAGACGGCGCTAATGTTATGCACACAACGAATATTGTGAAAAAATGAGTTACTTAGCAAGTAATGTCATGGAACATTGCTAAACAACGATTAACAAACTATATATTTTATAGATCATTATTGCTTAGGATTTTGTATTCGCACGATACAAAATTGTCGAAAAAAAAATGGCTTTTAATTTGTTAAAAGAATTTGCACAAACCTAAGGTGTATAACCCGCGTGTAGTTGTATAAGAACTGCGATTAGGTGTATGATTATTTCCACGCGCGTCGCTTTCTATGGGCCAAATTCGCCCCCGACGCCGACAGTCTCGCCAATCGTAGATAGGGTTGCCAGGTGAAGAAAATAGATTTATTTTATACGATATAATTACGTTTACCGTACACGACTATTTATAATGTCTTCAGCAATATCGATCTATAAAATGAGCATCTTTTAAACATCCTCGCATATTTTGATCGTTTGGATTAACGGTTTACCCGTACACAGGTATATATACCGTCAAAATTATAACAGTTCTAATAGCATTATACTATAATACATAACCATATAATACTTACACGGAACTGAGTCTAGCTGATGGGGGGTCGTCTCTCGGCGGTTTGGAAGTGGTGGGGCCGATGGCGTCTGGAATGATGAACAAAAAAAACATGCAAACAGAATCTATATGAGTTTAGATTTCAAAACGAAGAAATATAAACGATTTGTCTGGCTTCAACCGTGTCGCATAGGGATCTTCTATGATCCGTGTTGCATTTTAAGCTTCCTGATAGTTTAGGGTGATCCATACCATATGTACTTTAGACGACACTTTATATTATATGTATATAATATTTAATATTACATACATAATATTAAGACAATAATGATATGTAACGATTCGACAGGGCGAGATTCGGGAATGAAGTGAATTGTTCGAGTGATTGGATATAAATCAAATAAACAAATAACGGTCAGAATCATCATATTCGATCGATAACAGATCATAGTATAGTCGGGTAGATGATTTATTTGACAAAATGTCGCACAATTTATATTGTTAAAAGGACGGGCTTGTTGCACAATTTTTTTCTCATTTATGTGCCCCCGCCTATTTCGCACAGTGAATGTATTTGATGGAAGGGTCAGCAGGGGTCGCTCTAGAAAATCTTGTGCAGATCGTTCTAATGGCATATTAAAAGAGCCTCAAATTTTAAACACCCCGAAGGCCGCTGGCGAAAGGAACGTCTGCGAGGTCGGGAAGATATGCAAATATCGTAGGTACTACACGTGGAAATCCGTGATATCTGCCTACTCTTCCGGGAAATAGGCGTGAGTTTATAGTAATCGTTAAGTTTGTACTGAATCCACACTGCGCGAGTGTTATTAACACCTGTCCGGTGTCCGTTTTTGTATTTTTCGCCAAACAGGAAAACCTCGACGAGGGCGTCATAGTACGTCTTCACCTCGACGATTTGTCTAATGGTCGAGGTAAAAAAATATAAGAACTCGTTTCGAAAAGAGGTAGTAAACGAATTCTGGTACGAAAAGGCTCTCCGCTTCAGTGCTGTGGAGCGATTTGCCCTCGACACTTCGCAATTTACGCGACCCGACCGCTAGCGGCTAAGGCCCGGTTCACACTTATCGATATCGTATGCGATCGTGTATTGCACGACTTACGACGCGAAGCATTTGAGAGTACAATTGAAAAAAAAAATTCTCACCTCTTATCAGCAACCATTTCTATTGCGTTACCCTCTTTTATAACGAAATTGGAAATATTTGCCTACCATTGTATAGATAATTTGATGAAGATTAATTTCGTCCATCCGTATGTCACAGGAATTTTATTCAAAAATTACAAGACGTATATTGATGACATTTATGGCGTAGGTGTCATGTATAAGCCGCTATTTAGAATAATGGTTCGATAACAAAAATAAATGTTTTAAGGGGGCACGCCATACGTGTAAAAGTTGAAAAATTTTTTTTTAACAAATATAATCGTGTGGGGCACATATTTCGGCAGTTCTTTTAAAAATACTTTAAGTTTCTAAACATTTTTTTTTGTTAACGTCAAATAATTTCGAAAATGAATGTTACGGAAGCAGCAGATATTGTGTTCTCCCTCTCTATTTTCTAAACCGTATGTACAAAAAGTATGAAAAAAATAATGAAGATAACGCTTAGTATATACTTTCAACGAAAGTTTTTTCGAACATGGTCGAATATACTGTTTTTGAGTTATTGCCGAAAAACTGCTCTTCTCAACAAAAGGACGTAAGTACTATGAAGATACGCTCTTTTATTGACGAACTTTAGTTTGCACTAGTTTAATAGTAATAGTCGACATATCTATTCGTTTTTCTAGTTATAGGCGACTAAAGTGCTTATAACTATTCTGTGCGGGAAACATGGGGAAAGTATAACAACCTACTTTATCCATCTGTAGTGCATTTCTTTGCAATAATGGCTTTGGAACCTTATAATGAGCATGATCCGACATGTGCTTGGTCAGTTTTGTTTTTGTAGAAGTATAGAGATAGCACTGTTTCATATATGGTATTAATAAATCATTGTCGATATTCAAAATCGACAATACAATCGATTGGTGTGTTAGCTTGCAAATGCTTGACGCGTAATTAAAAGGAAAAAAAAATTAAATAACTACAAACATTCACATTTATAAATATTATAAAAATAATATTTACCTTTTTATATAGGTGCAGAACGTTTTATAATAACAGATATTTTGATTTTATTTTGTCATATAGTTTCTAACGCTTTGATGTTTATTGATATACAAAAATGTTATTGTTATTTATCGGATACATTTCGTTATTTTAGATGTACATTCTTTATTGCAAATGGAGTCTAAATTTCGAATAAACATATGACTTAAAATAACACTTACATGCAAAAAATTGAAACGATGGCAAATAAATTATATATACATATTAATAAAAAAAACATACACAAATTCCTATAAAAAATGAAATGTATTCGTCGAAAACACGAACACAAATAATGTTTGAAAAAAAAATCAATATTTTTAATTGTTCACTAATTAAAAAAAAATACGATTTCGCGTGTCTATCGCTTCGTGTGGCAAGCGCTTTAGCGAAAACCGGTTGGACGCTTCGGCATCAACTAAGTAGTGTCCGATAGGCAGCCGCTGACGGGCAAAAAGTGGTGGACACGATGCGTGCGCGCATCGTTGCATCAGGGTGACCAAGCTTCGGAGCTCGACAAAGGACCGAGTCCCGCGCACGATATAACACGACTACACAAATTAAGTAGGGATCGCCACAAATAGCGTGGTACAATCTGTTTTGGCATCTTTTACATTGCTTCCAATTTAACTGTACAGTAGAACTGAATCTGTTTCTTTTTCTTTTTGATGATTCTCGAAGATATTTGTACTTTTTGTTCGTCACCAAAAGAATTTTAAAACGGAACGAAAATCAAATAAGACAGGAGCCATATATATAGAAGGACACCAAGGATCTCCGTTGAGTGAGGTGATAAGGAGAATCATGCTTACAAAAATCTCGTTAATTGCCGATTACAGGAGAAAACATGCTCAGTTACAGCAAGATGGCTGATTTTCCACAAATAAACAACAATTTCTGTAAGTGTCGCTGCGCCAGGTTTTAGTTACGTTGCTGTAGTTGTGAACCCTTCTACATTTTTTTAATTATTTCAGATTGAAAGGCTTGCACCTTAAGTCACCCGTGCTGGCTCAGTGCGGGTCGAGGGCCGCTTACAAAAGTCGTCACCGATGCGATTTCAAGTTTCCGAAGTGACCGCTCAACCTACTTTCATTGTCATGTGGTATTTTGATGGCTTATGGTTGATTTGACTAGAATGAAGGAGTCATCAATGGTAAGGATTGATAGTGGTATATTTTGGTTAGCAATCGCTTAGTATTTATGAAGCTCGAAATCATAACACTACCCGATAATACAGAATGCGCAAATTTCGACAGTTTATTAGTAATGCTGTACAGCACCTACTTTAAAAGTTGTAAAAAACGGTGCAATGAATATCTCAAAAATCATATATAGGTAAACGTAAAATCAAATTATCAGATATAAATATGTACATGGCCAAAGAAAAAGGACATCAAGGAACATACAATATGGTCACCCTTTCATCGGGGCACATCTAAGACAAATTAACTCGGCGAGAAAACGGCGAGGTGGCATTGTGCGGTCGGACGCGGCGAGGGTGCGCCGGCGCCGCGGGACCGGTCCGGTTAAAATGCACCGCGACGGTTTATTAATAAGCAATCTAATGCTTTGACTTATCCGTCTGTTTACTCCTTCGACATCTATCCACCGAAAGTGGAATTTGTCCGGGTATAAATAGGCAAAAAAAAAAAAATTTAGTACTCTTTTTTCCTCAGTTGCCAATCGATTTTTGTTTTGTTTTAGACGAGCTTTAGTGTTATTGGTAAAATAAACCTTTATTTATCATTTTCATGCTTCGCTTATGGCTATGATTTTTGTAAAATACTCAATACAGATTTTAGCGTTTAAAATTCATTATATTTGTTATAATTCATCCCCTATGCGTTTTTACACTTTCCATTATAATGGTACTGTACTATTTTGTATTGTAAGTATATACAAAAGTGGTTGATCTCAGATACGCAATTAACGAATGTATAACAGTAGAAAAAAAAAATTAAATGTGCAAAATTCAAAATAAATAATGCAGTGAGGAATAAAATCGAAGAGCTTCATTTAATATTTTACGAAAAATATACATTTTCTAAAAATTTGATACAAAATAGTGAATTATAAATTATATAAAAAAAAAAACTAAATGATAAATTTCAAGAGAGAGAGAAAGTCGCATACAGAGGGCGTAACACTTTTTCGTTACGTTACGATTTCTACCAGTCAATTCCTTCCACAAGCCGCGTTAAGAAATCTCGTTTCAAAAACGTCCGAAACGTGCAAATTCGTGTATTTTCACGTCAAACTTTTGGACTACCGTGCAAAGACTAGTATATATAACAACAAAACGACCTTTCTTTGTCCGGGCATCTGTTAAAAGCTACCAAACGTAAAAGTACGGGAGTTATTGAACTTAGTTCGAAAATGGTTTTGGGCTGTTCGTGTTTTTAATTTCAAAAAAATTTTTTTTTACTTCCACAACCCATAACATCCAGCGAAGCGGGCGGGTGGCCGCTAATGATATTCCATTGCGATTTTTAACGACGTCGGTATGTTCGTATCACATAAAATAGAATCGACACCCGCAAATGTGGTCTTCGATCGGGCCGTTGGTAAAATTAGCGCGCATGTCACGTTCCATTCGGTCTCAGAATGGGGGGGATTGTGACAAATGCGCAAAGGTAATTTTTCAACAACATTATAGAAAGAATAAAATCGAAAATAATTGTAGACGTGTGTATTCAATATATAAAAAAATAAATTTGTATCTCAAGACTGTATTTAAAATTTTTTGAAATTTTCAAAAAAGCTCTTCGTTTTTTAAATTATACTCGACTTCAGTTGAAAAAAAATAAGGAATAAAGCAAAGATACAGCGCATAGGTAGTTCTGCGATGGCGCCATTATAAAGAATTAGTGACAACTTTTTATTGGGCAAGGCGAGGACTAAAATACATTTTAATTTCTCTATTTTCAATTCACTTTTAATTATTTATTAATTGCATTTGTTTACAAATTATCAAAAGTTTAATCAACTGAGTCATCAGTTTAAACGAACTAAACTCATTTTAAACGGTCGTTTAAAATGAGTTTAGTTCACTTTAGTTCACCCTTTGAAACAGGATCGATCTGTTTCCATACTAATTTTGGAAAATCCAAACCGGTAACGAGCCGCCCTTCAATCAATAGAACGATCAACGTAAACTGTGATTACGCGAATTTCGAACGGTTCAGAAGCAGAAAGGGAGGGTTTAAGGATCCCTAAAATGTGATTTCACCCACCGGCAACACCCCCGTGTTACCGTAAAACGAAATCACTTTATAATCGCTGCGTCTTACGTCCGGGCAGGGGCGGGCCGGCCGCTCGTTAGAAAGTCGGCCGAGGCGCGTTTCCCACTCCTGCCGACGACGTGTCGATGATTTCGTTGACGTCGCGCCCGTCGGCACTGATGACGTTACCGCGATGATTTGTTTTCAGGGTTTCGTATCCAAAGGGTGTGCCGACGAGACCCTACTACTGAGACTCCGCTGTTTGTCTGTCCGTCTGTCGCAGGGCTCTATCTCTTGCACCGTAATGGGTGGACATTTGAAATTTTCACCGATTACGTATTACTGTGGCCGCTATAACAAAGGATACTAAAAATAAAATAAAGTTATAAATTAAAGGGGGTCCTCATACAAAAAAGATTTTTTTTTACTGAACTATTTTTAATACATTGTACGCTGATACGGTACCCTTTACGTACGATGCCGACTCGCACTAGACCGATTTTTGTTTTTAAACGTTTATCCGAATATTTTCGCTTATTTAGCATGACGTAAATAAGAATATTTTATTTACGCTAAATAAACGAAAATATTTGGCCGTTCGGCGGAAGCGAAGGTACGGGACGACGCGTGTCTGTAATCAAAACGAGTACCGGTAAAGCATTATTACTATTTTTAAATATATTAAGCGAACTTTTAGTCTAATACGTGTATGATGTAGAACATTTAGTCACCTGAAAAATCTACGTCGCCTTCTATGATCTCCTCATTATCTGATAGATACAGTTGAATAGGAGAAAAGAAGAGAAGCAGATAGACGAACCACCCACCGTTCTCAAGGTCGTTCGAGAATGGACGTAACCGTGGGTGTAGATGGACGTCCAACATTTTTTGAGTTCGATCTGACGAACGAGATAGTAGTCACAACATTCGAAAATACAGTTAGTCGGCGTAACCGATTTCGGCATCAAACGGTACGTACAGTTGATACGAAATAAAATGAAAATGGAGAATAAAACAAATAAGTCTTGTTTTTCGATAATGTTATGTCATAAGCAATTTTAAACTTATATGACGATCATACTATATGTTTGGCGTGATTATCATGCAGTTTAATATTATAAGACTTTTGTTACAGGATCTATATTACACTATGTCGAGTATGCAGGATGCTTTCGTTTTGCGTATTTCCTATTGTATTATTACGTACACGCATATACAAATATGATAATCGGCTGTACATACACATAGATAATGATACATCGTCTACAGACATAAATTATCAATATTCAAGGAACATCAAATTAGTTCAAATCTCCCCTATAAAAATTTAGAAACTTAGTCTCTGTACATTTATAAACGTACTAAGGCTGGCAAATGGCATAATGGCAATACAATAGCCTGCATTTCATTTAACTAGACTGTATATACTGCAGTATGATTAGCATCGACAGTCAACAGGCATATGCATTTGAATACATATTATGCAGCCGCACTTCGTACTACAGAAAGCCCGAACGATATGTCGGAGGTGGTGGACAAGCGGGTAACACGGTAGCTCGCCTTTCTAACGGACGGCCGGCCACGCCCCGACTGTGTTACCGTTTTCGTTGCGCTGCTGCTGCGCGCGCGCACCTATTCGACACGCTTGCGGCGATTCAAGTCGGAAGTGCATTACGATTCGTATGCAATACACGAGTTTTATACACACACACACACAACTTTGTGTGAACACACACGATGTGTGAAGTTTTGAAATCGCTATGAGGATATGAATGATGATTTTACTTCGAAGGGAATGAAGCCGCAAGGAAATTTTGTAATTATAATATAATACAGAAATATGTTACAAAAATCCAAATGGATACGTTAAAACTTATACGCAAAACGTAAATTTTAATATGCCCACATATGGATACGAAATTACGACGTAACCTAAGGTATTAGCAGTGAAATATTTAAAAATTTAAATGTTTTATAATTTTTAGCTTTTAAGAAAATATTTTAATTTTTAAAATTACGTTTCTGTAATACATTTCTACCTGCGCCTTTGATCAAGGACGAAGGATGGGGCGTTCACGAGTATATAACTTTATTATGTAACTTCATAAACTAGTAATTATAATTATTTACTTTTTATTACAATAATTAACAAATTAAAGTGCTGTTTTTAAAACGATCTTTTTCGTCATTTTTATTTCATATGATCCCGTCAAGTATTACAGTCGCGGGTCTAAGTCTGAGTCGTCTGTACGAGTACAAGCACTGTTTGATTACCACGAGGATTCAATTTAGACAAATCATCGTCACGTTGGGCAGATCGGATTCGTGGTTATCATAAGAAAATAGATCGACCCTTAAATTAGTTCTCTTCGCCGACGCGTCGTTTATAACATCGTAAATAATGTAACTTTATATTTGTTTATTATATTTATTTATAATTATTATTTATTTCTCACTCATCTTCCATATCTCTCACATTCCTCTACCCACCTTCTGTGTACGTTAAAAATTCAAGCTTTTTGACGTGACAACGTCTTAAATTAGGTTGCGGCTGGGAGTCACTTTGAAAAGTGTAACGCTCGGTAACGTAACGATGAGTCACCGAACGAGAGAGGCCCGCCGAATGCCTTCTCTCTCCCACTCAACTATGATCGGTCTGCGCGCGCAGCACTAGAGAATAGTGCATAGCTTGCAAATGTATTGCAAGTTATTGTATGTATATTTGTATATAAATACGTATGTATGTGTAAAGGTAAAATAAAATTTTGTTAATATGAAATTCAGTGCGAGATTCTTTGTATAAATTAATGTTTTAAATATAATTCTTTGTATAAATAAATGTTTTAAATTGTTACTATTATTTCATCCTTCTTCCTACTATACGAATGAATATTCACATTAAAATGATTTTACCATTCAAAGTCGTTGTCACGTAAAACTTTCGCCCGTATACCGACTTTACAGGCAACCAAATTTTTTTTTGTAAATTTGTATAAACATTTCCTTTTTTAGGGTTCCGCGCCAAAATGGCAAAAACGGAACCTTTATAGTTTCGTCATGTCCGTCCGTATGTCACAGGCATTTTATTCAAAAACTACAAGACGTATATTGATGAAATTTATAGTGTAGGCGCCTGTTTGGTACTTAAATAATGTAAATAAATATTTCTAGGTGAGGCACTTTATACATGTAACAGATGCTGAAAAAATATTTTTTTTTTCAGCAAACATCAACGTATAGCACATATTTCGATAGATCTTTTTATAACACTTTAAGGTTTTTAAGCAATTTTTTTTGTTTACGTCCACAATTTCGGAAATAATCGCTTCAAAAGTAGCAGAAATTGTCCCCCTCTCCCTTTATTTTCTAGACCGTGAGTCTAAAAATTATGAAAAGAAATAACGAAGGTAACGCTTAATAAATACATTAAACGAAAATTATTTCGAACATGGTCAGATATATTGTTAGTTAGAGTTATTGCCTAAAAACTAAGCTACTCAACAAAAGGACGTAAGTGCCACGAAGATAAGCTCTTTTGTTGATGCACTTTAGTATAAACTAGTTGAATAGTAATAGTCAACATATCCTACGTGTTTTTCTGGTTGTAGGTGACTAAAGTGCTTATAATTATTCTGTGCGGGAAACATGGAAGAAATGTAACAATCTACTTTTTTCATCTGTAGTGCATTTCTTTGTAATGATGGTTTCGGAACCCTACAACGAGCATGGTCCGATATGCTCTTGGCCAGTTTTTTTTTGTCATTCTTTTCTCGAGCCGAACTGCAAAAAAGTGAGCGATATCGAAGAAAATTTGCGTGTTCTGAAAAACTTGAACAAGTGTTCCGTGAAGCTTAGCCTCTTTTGGCAGGTTCTAAAAAAGTAAACAGGGCTTCGGTGAAATCTAACTTTTTGGTGTTTATGTCAAGTCCAATAATACCTGTGGTTACATACTTCGTTTCGCTACGTATTTCAGAGCAAGGGCGGATCAAGCCGTTAAGGCGCGAGAGGGTGGTCGTTTGTAATTGTAAAGTTAGTGGTAGAGCTATGCTGTGTCCAGGTTGGTTACAGCACACAAATGGGCCAGCTCGACCTGTAAGATACCACGTTCTCACAGTATACAAACGTGAAGTAGCAGCTTCTTCTGTTGCGTTTCGTCTAGTGAAAACGAGTTCCAATCGGCTTCCCAAGAGGGTAGCAACGCACTTGCGACTCCGCTGGCGTTACGAGTGTCAATGGGTGGCGGTGGCCACCTATTCACAGGTAGCACAATAGCTGGTTTGCCTCTAAGACATACTATTTAAAAAAAAAAAATTGCTTCTTGTTTTCCCTTTTTTTTTTTTTCATTTGATTCGTATACTACTACATCATTCATCGTCACCCATCCCTCGTTATCATCCTAGGCTATTCGAATTCACCCATAAGACTTGAACCTTCTAAGTCGTATACAATTACATTCACTAGTCCCATATCCCTTGTTTTCTTTCTTCGTTGTTCGCGAGCTGGTCGCTCCGCATCCAGCTCCACGGCGACGTGTCACGTTCGAAAGCCACAAAACGCAAACGGCTCCAATTAATATCGGTATTGTGGCCGCGTTGAGTGCAGCGATTACAGTGGAACCGGTCGGGGCCTTGTTACGCGTTGACATTATTTATAACTTAATAGTAATCGGTTATCGTAACTTAGATATGTATGTGTGGGTGTGTGTGTGTGTGTATGTGTGTTTTATTCGGTTATAATTTAAACGTGCACTTAACTATACACCTACAGTTCTCTATTGTTTCATAACGCGATACACTTGCGTTTCTGATCGGACGCGAACGCCTTCTGTGGCCCTGACCATGGTCCTTATCTATGTAATCGAGGAACATATCGAAAAATGGTCGACGTAACGCGAATAGTGTCGTGCGTTATTATCGAATTCGACTATCTTGTTTTTAGGGTTCCGTGCCGAAAAGATGTCAACGGGACCCTATCGCTAAGCTTCCGCCTTCCGGCTACCGAGCTACTTATACAAGAGACATTTTTTTTTGTTTTTGCTGTATTATAAAAAACGCTAGTACCTACAAGCTTCAAACTTGGTGTGTAGTTATATTGCAATTTCTAAAGTAAATAAAATAATATAATTAAAACCTACCGAGTGTAAATCGGGCGCGTTTAAAACAACCCAAGCAGAATGAAGAAAAAAATTTGGTTCCTGTAAAGTCGGTATACGGGCGAAAGTTTACGTGACAACGACTTTGAATGGTAAAATCATTTTAATGTGAATATTCATTCGTATAGTAGGGAGAAGGATGAAATAATAGTAACAATTTAAAACATTTATTTATACAAAAATTATATTTAAAACATTAATTTATACAAAGAATCTCGCACTGAATTTCATATTAACAAAATTTTATTTTTACCTTTACACATACATACGTATTTACAAATATACATACAATAACTTGCAATACATTTGCAAGCTATGCACTAATCTCTAGTGCAGCGCGCGGCAGACCGATCATAGTTGAGTGGGAGAGACGCAAGGCATCTGGCGGGCCTCTCTCGTTCGGTGACTCATCGTTACGTTACCGAGCGTTACACCTTTTCATAAGTGACTCCCAGCCGCAACCTAATTTAAGACGTTGTCACGTCAAAAAACATTTTATTTCAATAAATACGTAACACAAACGTGGTGGTACGGAACGCTCGGTGAGCGAATCCGATTGGCACTTGACCGGCTTTTCATTTTATTGAGCAAATTCGAGTCCCACTCGCACTTGTCAGGCTTTTGTGTACATCAGGGACTACTCTCGAAAGATTAGAAATTGGATAGCCAACTCCGAAAGCGGGAAAGTGTAGTGAAAACATTACGAACAAGGATGTCCTATACGATCACACATCAATAATATACACAGTATGATTCAGATGAGTGTTAATATTTCAGAGATTTTATTCTATACATAACCTGTCACTTTGAAGGTGCTTTTGTCTAAGAAAGTACAATTGCAAGACGAACTTCATTACTGACATGTTTTCAAATTGGTGCGTGATCATTATCGTCGCACGGCCAATCTGACAACAGCTCGAGACCTGGTGAATTATTTAGAGAACAGACTGACGCTTTTGCATGATAATTCAAGCGTTTGTTTTCCACGGCAGCAGCTGCTGGCCATCTACATGGGCAGGCTCGCAAGTGGCTGCCAGCGCGCACATCACGTGTCACGCTCGATCACCTTATGCTAAAAGACTTACTTTCGCGGATTTAAGTAACAAACTCATTGATTCGATTCATTGGCCGCGATATAAATTTCATTCCGGTATCTCTAGGTTGTAAATATATATATTAGGAGTACAAATAAGTTTCCGCTTTTAGAGAGATGGCGTGGCACGAGGCTTACGTTAGAATTCGCAGATGATAACCGGCTTGAAAATTAGGTTGCTCATTCAAGAACCACATAACCCTATCATATTATTAACTTCATATTAGCATCATATATTTATTTTATCTAAAAATGTCTAAATTTGAGCCAAATAAGCGTGATTTGCGAGAACTTTCAATTTATTTCTTTAATTAAAAAAAAATCTGCAGACACATCGATTGCTCGTAGAAACGTATAATGAGGCTGTCTTGAGTGAGAGAATACGTCATGAGTGGTTTCAAAATTTTGAAAACGGTGATTTTGACGTAGAAGAAGGCCAAAAATTTTTGAGAATGCAGAATGCAGAAGTGTTCGTCTCAAACACAAAAGGAACTTGCATTTACTTTAGAAGTCACTCAGCAGGCAGTCTCTCATCGTTTAAAATCGTTAGGAATGATTCATAAACCAGGTAATTGGGTTCCATACGAATGAAAGCCGAGACATGAGCTAGGCACAAAAAAAAAGAGTTTTTTACATCGAATCGTCCCTGTTGATAGAAAGTGGATACATGATGATAGTCCAAAAAGAAGAAAATCATGGGGACTACCAGGCCACGCGTCAACATCTACAGCAAAACCGAATATTCAGGGAAAAAAAACTCATGCTGTGTATTTGGTGGGATCAGCTGGGTGTGGTGTATTATTAGTTGCTTAATGCAAGCGAAACAATCATTGGAACTCTATACCGAACACAATTGAAGGAAAAACGCCTTCAATACTACTCCAGACACGACAAAATTATTTTTTTACATAATAATGCTGGTCCGCATGTAGCGGTTCCAGTGAAAAACTATTTGAAAACACTCGATTGGGAACCACTACCCCACCCGCCGTATTCACCAGACATTGCGCCGTTCGACTATCATCTATACCTGTCAATGGCACATGCTGTCAGAGCAGCGGTTCACATCATATGAAGATACCAAAATTGGGTTGATACCTGCATAGCCTCAAAGATAAGGAGTTCTTCAGACTTGGAATCCGAGCGCTGCCTGAAAGATGGAAAAAAGTAGTTGCTAGTGATGGACAATGCTTCGATTAAAATTAAATTACCGTTCTTTCACAATAAATATAATTTTATTGACAAAAAACGGCGGAAACTTATTTGTACTCCTAATAATAATAAAACAAAGCTCTACCGGCAAACCACTTTACGACACGTCGGGCCGATAAACACCCATAAACGACAAGCGACGCGTGGGCGTTCTCATTGTCTAGAGAACGCGTACAATTAAACGGGAGATATTGGGTTTCGTTGGATTGCGGCATTCTAAATACTCGGGCCTTAATTGTGCGCAGAAGTAGGTAGAGGCTAACTGCTCAGTTTCGCGATTTCTATGGAAATTTTTGGACAATCCCGAAACTCGACAATACGTAGGATCAGTTCGGACTTCCAATACGCCGAACACAAGAAGAAGATTACACAGAAGGCATCCTCGTCAATACAAGCTATTTATCGCCACTGTTGAGTCTGTGTTTATCATCATTGGGTTATTTCTCTACACCATTACAAGCGGTCAACATCCTTACCATTTGTCTAATGTCGCATTCACTTTCATCATTTTCAGTCTGACTCTCTTCAATAATACCAACCTACTTATTCTGGTACGCCGGCTGATTTGACAGAGTCATTGTACTCTCCACGTGGTCTTCGATAAAGGGCTTCTCGATCCGACGATTTGATATCAGTGCATGTCTTTTACATATTCACATACGTCGGGGATATAAGCAAAACGGAATTTTTTTTTATTAAGAATACAACATAAATGCGTGCATTAAACTCTTTTTTAATTGTCCAATAACCATCGACTAAGGCTAAACATTTCAAAATGCTTTACTAAATACAATAAAATACTAGATTAAGTAATACTTGATTAGGTTTCGCTAACCGAACCGCAAACCATACGAATATCGAGCAAGCGCAACGAATAGGCGCCGTCAGTGACGGACACTTAAGAAAAACACCTCGACAACCGAGCTTTGGTTGGCGTCTTTCGAATTTGTAGTGGGCTAATATTCTAAATTCCCACGGGACAAGTTTCTTATGTGTTATTTCTAACAATAAAATAAGATACGTTATATGCATTTCAAAATTTACCAGCCACATACTCTCACGATAATAATGTTATCAGTGTATGTGCTTCATTGACGTCATGTCAACTTCACGTTAAGCCTACTGTTACCCCGGCACTATATTTAATACGTAGTATAACAACAATGCAATTACATGACATGACGCTATAAGCAACGTTTAGAAAAAAAATATTGCGTTATTCCAATAAGTGCACTTATATGGATAGACGTCAGAAGTGTTTACTTATATATAAACAGAAAATTATGCATTACGTACCACGTCCTCGGAGACATAATCTTCAATTAAAATTCTATCAGGATTTTTACTAGTTATAGAAAATACAGTCAGTAGTAAATCAGTATTTTGCGACCGATTTCCTTTATTAAATTGTATACTGATGATTTATTGATAACTTCTAAAAAGTAAAAGACATGGATATGGCATTAACGATGCCCATCCTGAAACATTATCAAAACACGAACAGGGGGCCTAGCATGACGCAGTAGACTAGAGTCTCTCTATAGAGCTATCCTTGTCGCGCCAATGGGATGAGCGAAAGGGACAGTCCCATAGAGAGACTCTTGTCTAGGGCGTCATGCTAAACCCGCAGCTACAGCTAAACCGAAATATAAGAATGTATTGAAGACTGTTGAACTGGAGCAGAATAAAACTATAAAATTAAACTTAACGTCAGATGATTTGCGTGGTCATCAACGAAATTCAATAGTGCACAGATCTCTCAAGCAAATCATACGATATACGAGTATCTGGGCATATATGTGAATAGAAGGTTATTTCCACATATGGATCACGTGCAAAGACTTGGAAGGAAACCGTGAAATATTCACCGGTCGATTGGACTACATTCGACTCTTAGCCCAAACATCAAAATAATAGTCTATATATAAATCTATTTCAAAGCCCTTTTAGGTGTACGTAATGTGATTGTGGGACACGGTGGCGGTCAGCAAGAGCACTCGAAACATTTAAATGGCGAATTTGAAAAATCTGAAACAGACGAGCTCGCATTAAATGATCGATAGATGGCGGAGAAGCAAAAATTACGCACGTATCGATTCCGTAAATACCTGTTATCCATCTACCTACCCTTCTGGGAAATGGATGTGAGTATATAAATAAATGAAAAGAAATATTTCGAAACCAGTTTTTGTAAATCAATATATTTCTATGTATGACTATATAACTAATAGTTGTCCAGAAATAGGATGAGTTCAGTTTATTCAGTTCGGTCATAAAGAAAATTTTATGTTGATAAATGATTGCTTTTCCAGCTTAACTATATAGGTGTTTTGTTTTGAAAAGGGACAATAAAAAAAAAAAAGTTTTTCTAGACTTTAATTTATTTACCGTCATTTGATAAGATTTTGGGTTGATTACATTGTTGATATGTCGGTGGCTATCAACAACAAACGACACTACATGACATAAACTACAGATGGCGCTATACGTGTTATTATAAATATAAATGTCAGGTATAAGACAATATACCAACTTTAATACAGATAGTAGGGGAGTCCAAGAGGAGATTTCGGGATTTACTCGAGCGCGGCAGATTAACGTAAGTGGGGCATCCTCGTACCCCGTTGAGTACCTCCAGCAAATATGAGCCCCACATATGTCGCCGCCCGTCAGGGATAAGGAATCAGATTAGTAAAAAAAAATTGATCATTTGAAATTCTCGAGCGCGTCAGATTAAGGTAAGGCGAGTTAATTACATGCTAAAAATTGTATAATCCACTAATCTGACAATTTGAGAGTTACGTAAAGAAGTGGGAGGGTTACAAACTTCTAAAAAAACACGTCATCTCGACATTCTCGAGCGTGGCATTTTTTTTTTTTTATTTTGTAAGAAATAATTTAAGGATGACGAAAAACATATAGTCTGACGATCTCCACAAGCCGAAGTAACAAAAATTCATCGATAAAGTTTAATGCGTGCGGCTGCGTGTTGCATGTGTTCCCCTCTGCGCGCCTTTATCTCCCTCTGAGGATGAAATAAATAAAAGTATTCTACTTAAAAAAACATACACTTTTTTTATTTGCATGCTATTTCTTGAGCTTTTCAATTAATTAAGTTCAATTTTTTTTGCACATTCTAATAATGGCCGCGAGTTTGCGTCACATCCAAATCGTCAGATTAGCATATAAGAGCTTTTTATAGGTTCACTTAACTACCCCTTAGAAAATCTGACGCGCTCGATAATTTTTTTTTTCATTTTCAACCCTTACGTACGACCACCACCACCATGGAAAAAGTCAGATTAATATACTTACATTTTTATAAATACGTAGGACTTGGATGCTATCAATATCTGACGCGCTCGAGTATGCCAATACAACAATTTTTTTTTATATTTTTGAAAATCTATAGCCGCTTTCCCCACCGATGAAAAGATATGTAATATATGACATTTTTTTCTTTTCATCATCTAAGCTTCACAACCCAATAGGTCTCTATGACGCTCGATTAAATCCCGATTTAGCATCGTTGGCTCTCACTTCTAGAGCATTACTTCGATATTGGTTAACAATATATGAGAGTCAATGAGCCCTAGTTACAAAATAACATAAAAACATTACCTCGAACCTAAGATTGGTTAGGTCTACAAAGACCACATTTCGAAACATAATTTAGTAATATCCTAAAAATGATACGTAATGGCGGATGATTTTTTTGCAATACAAACAAAGTTCTTATTAACATGAATTAAATGCAATTACTAGTAATCGATACGTGTTGTACCGTAATCGGAAATTAAACAAAAAGTGTGCCGTTTTCCTCAAAACGTCATACATATTCACAAACTCATAGACGATCGTCGGCGCAATTGGAATTAGTAATCTTTATTACATACATAATGATGGTTTAGTTTCACAATCGAACTCGGTAGGTGGTGCTGCGATCGGACTATTCGATTTTGAATTTTTTGACAATTCGTTTTCACATATGAGAACATGCAACCCTAAAATTTCACCGCCACCAACCTACCATATTTTTTTAAACGAATAACTGACCGTTGAAATCTGAGAAGTTCATGAATTGAGAATAATTCATAGTTATGTTTGTGTACCATAGGTGGCGCTGGTATCGAATTCTGTGATATTTGACGTAGGTACCTATCAATACATGCGCAAGTCATTTACGCTGCAGCTTGACATTATTTCGACTTTTCAATTTCAATTCGCTTTGGATAGATATGTAATATTTCCCAACGACCATAGAGAAATTGCACTTATTTTTTAAATTTTGCTCGGGGCCACGGCTAATCACACAATGACGAAATGAAAAGACTTCAACGTCAAACTCAATGTTAAATGTCACTCAGTGTGTAGTTTATCGAACCTGCCAAAAGTAGGTAAGCCAACATCATTCGGGTAGGACGACGTCTGTCGGGTCCGCTAGTCTATATACACAAAATTAACATCTGTATGTGTATGTTGTCTAAATCCCAACGCTGTTCGACCAATCAACATGGAATTTGGAATGTCTATATATTTTTGGTGGAGAATTTGTCTGTTTATGCTATACCCTTTGTGGCAACTTCCTACCAGATGGCGTTCCAGCATATCAACTTCTATGCCGTTCACGGTCACCATGAAAATTGCCACGTATGTATATATTTTTTATGGAAAATGTTTTATCAAAAGTGATAGCGCAAATGTCATCATCACTGTGACAATTGACAAGCATGTCTATCAGTGGTGGTCTGTGGCTGCCTTAAGAATGTTTTCGTCGCTCTTTGACCATTGCATGACAGCGGCCTGCCTAACGAGGTTGTGTTGGTTGTTATAACGCTCCTTGCACCCTGGTGGATGTGACTGTCGGCAATTTCCTGAAGATGTGCCTTATTGGCATGAAACGTACGTAGAATTTACAATTTAACAGTTAGCGGAATTAGATAATTATAAAAATAAATAACACTTGCTTAGGTGTTCGATATCTGTCAATCCTCTGGAATCAATATTCGATCATTTAGATAGAGATTCGTAGTGGAGAGGCAGATTCGAGGGTCAGCGTTGGGTTTCATGCTGCATGTTAATGCATGTTGCAGGCAAGCGTCCAAAATTCAACTCATTTACATAGAACTTATATAGACTTGCAGGACATGTGTGCAGGGTTCTTCTAGTTCAATGTGAAATACATATTATAAGTAATGTTTATATACCTTTAAGAGAAATAATACATCTTTTTAATTTTGACACTTTTCCTTGTAAACTGAGCTCAATGCTAATTTTTAGGATGGATAGACGATGTCAGACTTTCAATGTAGTCGAATCAATTTTCGCATTCTTCAAGTATGCCATACAAAACACGACATTATAAATTAATTTAAGAAATAATATACTTATATAAAGAGATTATAACTATCAAGCGTATATATATACAAAATAGATACGACATACATTTGATATAATCTGACGACACAGTATAATGAGTATAGAAGCAATATACCTGAACAGACAAACAACAATTATCGTTATTTCTCATTATAGGAGAATTCCCGAGCTAACATGCACTTCGTACGCCTACGGAGCATACAAAGCTAATGGTGCACGATATGCGTGTTTGCTTTTTTTTCATGTTTTTGTTAGTTTGTTTCACGGCTGTAAATTATAAATAATTATAGATATATGTAAATATTTTTAACATTAGAACAAATGTACTGATGCGAGCGTCGTCAAAATTTGACAATTTGTTTCGACTCTAACGCCCAGCAGAGGAATGCAAACTTACAAGTACATAGGCCGATGAAACGCGTTAACCTCCTTTACGGTGCGTAGTCAACATAAGGGTCGTTACAGAACGCGTACATTTAACGAAATATTATCAAAAGTTAGAAATCGGACGAGAGGAGAGATGACGTAGTGGGTGCCGCAATAATGGTTACTGTAAATTCCATAAGTTTGTACAATAATGCGGATGTATCTGTCATTTACGTAATAAATGATTCCGAGGTGTTTAAGTGCGTGTATGTGCGATCGCAAAATCAATGTTTGCGTGTAATAAAATAAAAAAGAGCATAAACATGGTAAAAACTAGTTGGAGTATGATAAATAGTGAAACTGGAAAACGGACATCCCGACATTAAGAATTTCAATTAAAAATTCATGACAAAAAATTTTAAACAAAAACCCAGAAGTTGCTTTTGCTTTTGAAAAGTGTTTTTGCTAGTATTTCTGTTTGAACTATACAATCGCTGAAGTCATCGCCCACTCTCGCCGAATCTTTGTTGAAACGTAACTAGTGTGTTTGTGGCGTTTCGTTTGCATTTACCGTCCATTATAATGGCGTTCAAATGTAGAAAATGAAAAAAAAAAACTGCCAATCTTGATGGCCTTTTCGTAAAAATAAGCGGTTCCATAAGAATTGCTCCATGCCTAATAGTGATTTTTAGTAGATTTCATAAAAATCTTAACTATTGTATTTGTCCTCAAGATGCAACTTTTGAAAAATTTTGCTGTTTTACGACTCGACGAGCTGAGTCAGAAAATACATATGGTTCAAAAGTTTAAATATGTATGTATTTATATACAATATAAGGCGGGGCTTGTCAGCACGATAGCGTCTACAATTCTTTAGAGATCTTAATGAAACTCAATATGCACGTTCTACAGACGATTATAAAGGTCGAGTTCAAATTTGAACGAAATCGGTCACCTAGTTTAGAAATCACAGCATTTTAAAATTTTGAAAATCCGAAAATTACATATTTCTACTAATAAAATGAAATCTACTTCCATTTCATCTGTCGAACGGCGTTTTTAATGCTTGCGTTGATTGTAGTGTGTTTTCGGATCTAATGAAGGCAAGTAAAGTGATTCCATTATTTAAATCCGATAGTATATCTGACCCTACAAACTTTAGACCGATATCAATACTACCGACGATCAGTAAAATTTTTGAAAAACTTATTTTAAACCAACGATTGCAGTATTTTCATAACAATAATTTGATAAACGTTGAAGAATTTGGATTCACAAAGGGTCGCTCAACAACCGAAGCCGGTGTCGAGCTTCTTCAGCAGTTTTTTAATGTCTGGGAGGATTCACGGAACGCGATTGGTGTTCTCTGTGATTTATCCCAAGGCATTTGACTGCGTTTATCATGACACATTGATCAGGAAACTATATCATTATGGCGTCACGGGTCTATTCCTTGAATTTCTAGAGTCTTATCTAAGTGATAGAATTCAAAGGATTGACATTAATGGTAAGAAGTCGTCGGGATCTGCAGTCAATGTGGGCGTGCCACAGGGTTCAGTTCTTGGACCATTTCTATTCTTAGTGTACATAAGTGATGTATCATATTTTGTTAAGAATGGTCATGGGATTTCATTGTTTGCTGATTATGCCTCCTTACATTTTAGTATTAACAATTTTTTTCTTAATGAAAGCAAAACAAAATTTATTAAATGTCTCCAATTTTAAATTGATCGACACAAATGCAATGGTCAAGAACGAGGTACTAGATATTGCGGACACGACGTTATTTTTTGGTATCACTTTAGATGCTAAGTTATGTTGGAATTCTCTTATTACGAGATTTGTGAAAAGGCTTGTTTTTACAGCATATGCAGTCAAAAGAATTCGACGACTTACAGATGAAAGCGCTGCGAGACTAGTTCCTTTCAGTTTTTTTTTCAGTCTCATGACCTATGGAATTTTGTTATGGGTCACGTAGCCGATATTAACACAATTTTCGTGCTGCAGAAGCGAGCTATTCATGCTGTTTATGATTTGAGACCAATGGCATCTCTCAGAGAAAAAATTAAGAAAAGGAATATCCTAATTTTAGTATCACAATACGTATACGAAAACCTGGTATATGTCAAGAGAAATATACAATCGTTCCAAAAAAGGAGCGACACCAATAACACTAGTCATAAGAACGATTTCGTTGCTCATAAAATTCGTCTAAATTAATAAATCATTTAAGGGGCAGTGTGCGCTTTTATAATAAGAGCTCGGCTGGCAATTGACAATTTGCCATTTGTTCAGTTTAAACGTTTCGTTGAAAGAAAGTTATATGGCAAGGGCTATTATAGCTTATCTGAATATCTTAATGAAAAAAAATCCATGGGATTGAACTGCTCGGCTATCAGGTTACTTCATATTATTTTTAAATGTCGACTAAATTATCAATTACTAAATCCTTTGTATTGATGAGTAAAAAGATCAAGCCTTGAGTTCCTTGCCCATTCTTCTCAAGGTGAATCAGCATTTGGAATAAGTGGTAATATCGAAAAGAATTTATTAATAACGTATTCCAAATGTCATTTCATTACCTACAAAATATATATGTATTTTTGATTTGATTTGTAACATTAGCAACATTCACTTTTTTAAATTCATGGCTTTAATATTGAAGATTGGATCCCTTAAAAGGAATTTTCTCCTTTTCGATCAAATAAATACAAAACAAAATAAAAAAAATAGTTTTCAAAATTTGACGCAAAACCAAAATAAAAATTCAATAAAATATACAATTAGCCAACACGTTAGAAAATACAATAATACATCCATTGTAAGTCAGATATCGAATACCAGACAAAATTTATTAAGTGTCAGTAAATGTAAAAATTACTACATTCCCTTTATTAATGTGGTACAGCTCGTGTATACAATGTAGCATTGAGCACTGCACCAGGAAACAACTAGGAACGACCATCAATTCTCACCAGGCTGAGGTCATAATAGATAAGCTGGAGCGACAATCTGAGCGATTTTACTAGCGATTGTTACCAATAATAATTACGAAACACATACAGCATGAATTACGCAGAGGTGAACCCTGTATTTTTCTTACATTTGCATACGCTAAGCCTAAAGTTGTATTTCAAACAAAGACAGTTCAAGCGATTCGGTGTATTACTAACAGACAGACGTGAGAAACGGAATACAGATTTTTTACATTTTATTTTTTATGTATAAACTCTTCTATATGATATTTCTGTATGGTATAACCTTTACGTAAGTCTTTCGCTTCATATTCACTCATTAATCGTTTTCCTTTAATCTAGTCGGTTTCATAATACGCGCGGTGGATTATTTATTTTTAACGATATCAAATTCGTTATTGGTTCATATTACTTATGAAAAATGTTCAGCGTGCCATCACAATATCATAAGTTGTGGTAGACATAAGCGAAGGGTAAAGAAATTTTATTTGAGACTTCTTGTTTTGCAGCCTTTTTTACTTATGCTGTATTACTTATTTTAAATCACACACCTTATTATTAATGGATGTCACTCGCCGAAAACGCGCTCGCTAAGACTCGCGCTTATGCCGTGTGGCGCACGTCTTAGCAACGAATCTCTAGCAGGAATCGATGTTGTAAATCGAATGCTATCTCGGGTTTCCAGCCTACATATATAGTCCACAACAGAACGACAATTAAGATCCGATCTGTGCCGACATAGGAAGGGAAAGGGACAAAAGGCCCTATACCTACATCGGTTAAAACGATTTCGCCGCCGGGCTAAGGAAATTGAGCAAATAATTTGTTGATCTTAGCCGAAACCGTAAGAGGCCAATAAGCACAAACGTTGCATTGTTCTATAGGAATAGAGATGACTTATTTTTCATAGATACAGTGTTATGCTTCAGGCTTCTAATTAGAGGTTTTAAATTTTTATAGGTTTCAAATTTTTGATCGAGTGATCAAGAGCATTGTCTTCGAATAAAATGATACTGGTTTACAATGTCACGGGCTAAATGTTCAATTTAAGTTTTTAATTTGAATCGAATCGGACCACTTGCCTCTGTCACGCAGAGAAAGTTAACTTATAGAACCTGAGCGTTGGTCTGCGCTGGAGCAGCATGAAGAGCTTAAAGGTTTCGTGGTCCGTGAGTTCGAAGACATTGTTCCTCAGAAAAATGCCGGAAGTTCTGGAGCTGGTCTGCAAACTGTTGCCCCGATTTTTCTTAGGAAACGGAAAAGTCATGCATTACTTCACTCTTATCAAATCAGGCGACGATATAACGACGGTGGAAGTACTAGCGCCATACAAAGATAGTTTGAATTTCGATGAATGATCTTTATGATAAATAGGGCTAAATAGTACAGAAAGATGGATTTTTTTAATAAGGTATAGCTGATTCCTACAATAAATGTTTCTATAATCTGTCAGAATAACGATATGGTTTAAAAGGAAATCCAGTAACCTTAAGACTTAATAAAAATGATTGTGAATAAGGATCGTTTTGTGATAAAAGTAACAGTGTTCTTTTAATGTGGAATAATATATCGGTTGTGTAGTAGCAGTTGAAGGTTTTGTTCGAAGCCGACAGATTTTTTCCACATTTCGCCAAACTCGTCGGCTAGTTGCTCGAACGAATGTAAGGGTATTTCGTCTCCCTGTACGTGTTCGGAATGGTTAAACCCCATGGACTTATGAAAATGTCAACTAGGGACGCCACGGTAGTTCATAACTTCATGTTAAACCCAATATGCAATACGTAGGCGCCGGCGCGCTCGAAGCCCGACCAGACTGGCACACTTATCTAGTTGTTTGGTTTTTTTTTCAAGTGGTATATACATCTGTCTAAGTTATTGAGCGGATTTGATCGTTTTTGAAGCGGATTTCGTACTAACTATCGTGATTTTCTTCAGCGTGTCGTTGAATTGACTTTCGTGAACGGCTATCACGAAGCAAATGATTTTGGTAATACCAAAAACAATTTTAGATAGCCCACTTTCCAGGAAATAAATCTATATATCGTGACTTCGCCCGTGTGAACATGTAAAGAATTCCTCAATCTTTCATAGTGACTGTTCTTGCTGTCAGTCCCAAGTCTCAACTGCGTCCCGACCTTGGCACTACTCCCCATTTCGTTAGCAATCACGCTCTTAATTCTGATCCCGTACGGAAACTAGAATTCGACTCTTGTCCCGTTCTCAATTTTGGCCCCGTTCCCGCCCTCGATTCTGTTTCTGATCTGGCTTGTGATTCTGCTTCCTGTCTCGCTTCAATTCCGATTCCACTACCAGTCACGGTTCCAATTTAGACGAAGCCGAAACAAATGACATATATGACCACTTTAAAAAAAAAGTAGTCTAAGTATGTGTTATTTCAAGATATACACCACTACGTTCCAAATTTCACTACAGTGCGGCAAGTTAGTAAGAGTCCCATGTGCTGTTTCAACATATAATCTACCTACGTACCATGTTTCATTATGGTAGGGGTAGAAAAATCGCTATTCTTTTTATTTATAAGGTTTCGTACCTTCAATTTAAAAACCGGAACCGTTATACGATCCCTCGTATGTCTGTCTGTCTATGCGTCTGTTATAGGCAATTTGTTCCGAATCTATTGAACTGTTTAACGTAAATAAATAAATTTCAAATATAAAGATCAGTTTTGGGGTGTGAATTAGAAAATGAAAAGTAAAATAACAAACTGTAACATGTTACATGTAATTAATATTTTTTATAATTTTAAAGTAAATAGGTTTAAAGTTGTTTAAGAAAATCGATGAAAATTGTGTAAATATCTTATCTCCGAAATTAGTGAGCCGTAAAACTTTGAAAAAAATGAAGTTCTCAAAATAGTTTTTTGCTTATAGATTACAGAAAAACCAACAAGACAAGTCTATAGTTCGCTTCGTTTCAATGTTTAGTATAAACGGACACAAGTATGCGAGTGCACACCAGTTTATAGATTTTACATTTTTGCGATGCGATATTAACCTTTAATGACAAATCAAAAAAAATTAAATATCAGAATACCTTCAATCACTCGACCTTCGTCCAATTATTCAAGAAAATACGAAAAGCCAGAATTCAACAATAGACAATATATTCAGCAATTCCACTCTACAGTCCGGTAACATACAAACTACTTATAGTTGCCATAAACAAAATTGGGTCAGATTTAAAAGAATTATGACAGGTATTCAACCTAAGAAACCCTTTCCACGGAGTTGAACTCTACATCTACATCTGTTATTTCTGCATACACTCTACGTACTGAGTTTCACTTACTGTGTTCAAATTGAGCGACAAACATCCAAAGACACAAACTTTCGCATTTATAAATATCAGCAAGATGGAATTGTATTTATTGTGATTGTAAAGACATGCCACTTATTATTGAATAAGTCTGAATAACATTAACGATTTTCTTTATTATTGTTGTATTTTTGTGCCAATTTATATTTAAAACTTACAGATGCTTTTTTGTATTTAGTGTAGTTTAGTGAGTGAGCATTATCAATTTCTTGGAACGTATTTCGAGTTCAGAAATTAAAAAACAAAAATCAATTGATTCAGACTAGTTTTCATATATCTTCTCAAATATATGTCTAAAATAGCAGACAAATATCACAATGTTATGTAACGCCACCCAATTACTAGCCTATGTGTCTAGTCCATACGCCTGTAGATTAAACGGTGGCACCCTCGCTGTTTGCGTTTCTTTAGTAGTCGGGAATGAGGATCCTAGGGTTAGTGATGTAACAACGTCCACAACTGATATCGATTAATCAATTTATCGACGCAAATATTTTAGGGGCACAATGTTTATTCTAAAAACAATTTCCAGCTAAAATTTCTAACAAAAAAATGGATAGTGGCGAGCTACTGTCTTAGAATATTTACATATTCGAATTTTCAAGGCGGGTCGAACGATACAATGACACTGTAGCGCCATCTAGTGGCGAGTCACGGCAAAAGGAAAGCGCAAAAATATTCTTACAAATTCCTATGTATAGGGATTGCTTATGATATGTCGATCCGGTTGAACGATAAGAAAGTTGTTTCATCACGGCATCATCTAGTGGTGAGCTGTAGCAAAATGGAAGGTGCGAAAACATTTTTATTTGAAATTTGTAAGTCCACAAATTTTCATATTAAACAGTTGAGCGGTGTAGAAAGTGACACAATGCAGTACCATCGAGAGACGAATTACAAGAATTTCACGGCTCAAAAACGTTGTTCAAGAAAAAAACACTTAGACATGCTATTCGTCGTGTAAGATAAGTACCTAATAATTTTTCTTTTAATGTGAAATGTAACACTAATTATATGAAAAAAAAGTAGTAGGTATGTATTCTGAATTCAATAAATATTTACTTACTTAAAGTGATTTTAATAGTTTTGCGGCACCTATACTTCCCACTAGATTGATATTAGTTTCTGTAATATACAATTATTATTATTAGTAATAAAATAAAACCAAAGTGCCTTAATTTCTGCAACAAATATATACGTAGGTAAACATCGCAACATATGTACACAGCATATGAACACAAACCTTGGTTTCTCAATGGCGCCATTTTACCACAGGTTGCACTACGAAGCCCAACCAAAGTAGGGGCAATTTAAATGATGTTTTCTCTTTAACAATTATCTTGATGATTTCCATCGTCATTAATCGAGTGATAACCGATGCTGTCAACCTGTATTATAATATAATAATAAATACTTGGTGCACAGCATCGTAGCGAATATCGATATTACATCACAACACCGGCGACTACGTCACTAGCCGCATCCGCGTAACCTCGACTCATCTACGGGCGTCGGCCGTCGCCGGCGCATGCAAATGCCGTTTCTCTGTAGTGAACGTGTAGATACATTTGGCACGTATACACTAGCGAAAACTACACGGATCGAATGAAAAATCATTATTTACGATTCTAATCTTAACCGGGCATTCGATCGGAAACCAGTGAAGAGATCGAAAAAAATTCGGAACATGAAAAATAATAATAATTAACAAGATTTTCTGGAGAAAGACAAAAAATCCCGGATGTAAAGGGAAGAAAATATTATAAGCAAAAAGTTGCAGTAAAATATCTTTGGTTGTGCTGTTTGTAACTGGCTAGTTTTGGTACCATTAGATAGATGACATTTTAAAAAAGGAAAAATATAAATAAAAAGGGTGTCCCGCTATTTGTCTATTGTTTTTCTATTCGATACATTTTGAAGTCTTTTTACAAAAAAAATAATAGAAAAACGTAAGGTAAGATGCGAAAAAATTTGGAACGTTTACGGACCTAATGTAGAATCGGTAGGAGTAGCATAAAACTGGTTCAAGCGTTTTCAGTCCGGTAATTTTGATGTCAAAGACGAACCTCGCTCTGGTCGACCTGTTACGGATAAAGTCGATGCCATTTTAAAAAAAAGTAGAGCAAGATCGGCGTATCAGTTCTTAGGGCATAGTTGAAGAGCTGGTGATTGACCACAAAACAGTTTTGACCTTTTTGAAAAACGCTGGATAAACAAAAACGCTCGATACCCGAGCTCATTGAAAGAAATCTAATAAATCGTGTACTCATTTGCGATTCTCTATTAAAACGTAATGAAATCAAACAGTTTTTGAAAAGACTGATCACTGGTGAGGAAAAATGGATGATGCTATGTGTATGGTGTGATCGTAGAGCATTATATATTATGAGCTTTTACGCCTGGCAAAACCATCAACTCGGATCTCTACTGCCAACAGCTGATGAGACTCAAGCAAGAAGTAGAGAAAAAACGGCCAGAATTGATCAACAGACAGGGTTTGGTTCTTCACCAAGATAACGCCAGACCACACACATCTTCAGCCACTCAGCAAATATTGAGAGAGTTTGATTGGGAAGTGTCAATGCATCTACTGTATAGCCCTGACTTTGCATCCTCAGATATTCACCCGTTTCAGTCCCCTCAGAATTCTTTAGGTAGTGTTGGGTTAACATTAAGAGAAGACTGTCAAAACTACTTGTCGCAGTTACAAGTTAGTTAACATACGAGAAAAAGCTTTTTTCCCCGACCTAATATATCGTCTCGATTAGGCTGGTCACCAGAGCAGTGACGGTCTAGTGGTCGCGTGTCGCTTTCAAATCGGAATGAGGTTTTGAGCGACAAAATTTATCGCTCAAAACCTCATATACTATAACCTCATAGACTATAGTTAGTCAAACGAAAGACTATTCGTTCGTTTCCTAGGGGAATAAGTTGAGCTGTCGGTTCCAAACGAGGATACAGGTCGAGGAAAACTGCTTTCCGAACGAGCGGTGAAGTGTGAATTCGCAAAAAATTATGACTTGATCAAGTGTCATTTTGTAACCTATAAAATAAAGATATGTTGAATTTGAGGGCTGAAATCCAAGCACCTCAAATGAAAATAGCATATATTTCAGCAGAGAATGGTGAAAACTAACAGATTATGTGAGTTTTACATATTTTTGACGTGACAACGTCTTATAAATTGGTTTGCCGGGTGACACTTCAAGAAACTGCGTTACGCTCCGCTCACGTTATGCGCTCACAATGAGAGCGAGTGAGAGGCACGCGTCCCTTCCACTCGGGCATGGTTAGCCCGCCTAAGAGCGAGAGAGACAGACATAAAAAGTGAAAGGCACGCGTCCCTTCCACTCGAGCACAGTTAGCCCGCCTAAGAGCGAAAGAGACAGAGACGCAAATGTATTGCAAGTTATTGTATGTATATTTGTATATAAATACGTATGTATGTGTAAAGGTAAAAATAAAATTTTGTTAATATGAAATTCAGTGCGAGATTCTTTGTATAAATAAATGTTTTAAATTGTTACTATTATTTCATCCTTCTTCCTACTATACGAATGAATATTCACATTAAAATGATTTTACCACTCAAAGTCGTTGTCACGTAAAACTTTCGCCCGTATACCGACTTTACAGGCAACCAAATTTTTTTTTTTTCATGAAACACAAATTTGGTTAACATCATTTCAATGATGATATATCACATTATGAGTACATGTTATGACATCGTTTATTATTAAAACAAAACCAGTTTCAAATTGCAAAAAAAAAAGTCCTCGTTGAAGTGGACAAATTGCGCCATGTTTCGTTTATTATTCAGTTAAGTTGCAGGCGACACCGCCGACTGCAATCGCAATCGTATTATACATGCCGTAGTGTACAGGGAATCTAACAGCAGAAGCTGTTCTCCTAGCGCGCGGCGGCATCTTCGCGCGGCCGACCTTCGCGTGTTAAATAAAACACGACCATTATGTTCCAGTTATTCTGGAGGTCCGCGGGAGTAAAATAAAGTATAATATGAGTACTAATTAACTGTTATATTAATATGAACGTCGAACGCATGCTCGTTTACGGTTGGTGCGGTTGCAGAGAGTTTATAGTAACAAGAGGTGTTATATTATCTTATTACTTTAAGTGACCAATCCTTGTATATATGTATATCTATACATGGGTGTGTCGGACAACTGTTCTAACGATTCCGATGAAAAATTTTAATTTTGACAAAGGTTTGTTTTTCAAGTTTCGCCTATAGAGATGTCTTTCTTGGAAAAACGAGATAATTGTATTTCTTAAGGTTTTTGTTTTTATTTTGCACTATTATTAGAATTTTAAGGTAATCGTATTGTTGTTAAGTTATTGTTTGTCAACAGCAAATTGCCCGTGAACTGCTGAAAACTAATGTTTTTGTTAGATACGAGCTCTCAAATGTTTTACAGGAAATTACAAATTGTCGGCGGTATAATCTGACCGTTGTATTTAGTAGATATTATAATACTATAAAGGAATTATGTGCATAAAGGGTCGTTATGGGAATATGAGTTCTCAGTAGCCACTTCATTATCGTAACTGCCAAAAAATGGCACGAAAAACGTATTTGGTCAAAAATGTCAGATAGGAGGTCTCAGCAGTTCACCGACGAAATGCTACTTCATGACACACAACAGATGGCACTATAACAAATAAATACATAGATATACATATGCCGACGGTAAACTTGAAACAAACTACAGTGAGCAGCGTTGAGACGACATTCACACACACATACCGGATAATAACTAGTTGAATCAATAATATATATTAAGTTCACCGATCTATTGCATAGAGCGAGTATCGTGTTAACAAATTTATGGTAATAACAACATTGACCCATAACAAAAGAAGATGCGGTTCCGCGCTCAAAAACGGCCACATTAAATGAGTGCTAAAACGGACAGTTTAGCACTCATTCCGTTCAGTGTAGTTTCGTCGCACCTTCCGTTACGACGTCGAAGTGCTCTGTTAAAAAATTATAAAAATAACACGTAAAAAGCTGTGAAAAAGGATGGTATTTTTTATTTTCTATAAGAAAAATTAAGTTTATACAAAATAGGTGCTCAATCTTGCATTATAATGAGTACTCGATGAGTATTTTGTATTCCTTGATTTAAAGTGGCATCAAAAGCTTAGATATAAACTGACTTAAAAGAAATAGACCTAAGCAACAATGGTCTCTTATTTTTTGCGTTGTCACCTCATACGGTCGCTAAACAATAGAAATTCTGTACCTATACTAATGGAGTCGTCTTTTTATTTTTTTTATTTATTATTTGTTTTATATTTAAACAGATTTTAAAATTAACTCTTAGAGGTAATTTTCTTAGAGATACTTAATAAAGGAAATCACACAATAGATTAAACCTATTAAATAAAATGTTAATTACGTTTGAATTTAATTTTTAGCAAATTATATATAAGTATTATGTTCATCAAAATATAATTAATCGTTATTTTATTTTATTACATAAATAATAAGAAAGTTTTATGTTACTATACTCTATACACTTAAGAAATTATCAAGTTTATGCATGTATATTTTCACCGACATCATGCAATTAAAGATTCATATTGATTTTAATATTACTACATTAAGCTTTATTATGCAAGAAAATATACTAGGATTTTTTTCATACATTCAACCAAAAAGCAATAATAAAGATTTAAAATAATATAAAACCACTCCACAGATGTCTTGTTTTAGAACAGCAAGAGTAGATTAAAAAAAATTAGTGATTATTATTTTCCAGTAATAAAATGATCGCTACTTATTTTCTTTCCAATCAAAAGTGAACCTTATTAGACAATTCGGTTGAACCGTCAGATGACAAGTAATGTTTCTTTCTTTCTTTTTCTTTGGCACTGCAAAATGGTATCGTAAAATGTGAGATAGAGACAAAATTTCTACTTTTGGGCCATTTTTTGCCGTCGCTATAGTATACCATTATGTATCTTCTATTTTTTATACAACATATAATAAAATAACAATGGAATAGTCCGAAAATAAAAAGTTTAATAAAGAATAACATAAATAATCTGTATAGAGATTATTCGTTACCTAGTTCAACATAATAGTAACGTAAGAGTCCCATTAATAGAACTTTTAAAGACAAAAATAAGAGATTTTCGCTTCTTACACAATAATTTTTTCTATTACTAACTTAATAAAATTAAATATTATTGATATGTTTATGTTCTATTGATTAAAATAAGAAAGCTATACATATCTAATAATAGTTATGAATGCCGTTAAAATGTAAGATATGGCTGAGACAAAAACATCATTTTTAATCGGTTGCGGGCAAAGTAAATATTGATGGGCATTTGATAGTGAACAAATCTTCAATTATGAAAGCACCCATTCTTGACAATGCAAAATTGAATATTTGACTTACTCATGTGAGTAGTTATTTTCAATTTAAGACTTTTCTATTATTTTTAAGTCATCTTTTCCTTGCCTATTTTTGGTTATGTCCAAGATTGATGTTGGACAGTGTTTTAATATCATCAAGGTTCACCGACCGAGGACCGAGCAGCGATGATTTATTTACACACCGCATACAAGGAGACATTTTTGATTGAAGGACAGACCCCGAGGCAACCGCGTGGCTATCGGGTTTGTCATTTAAATACAAAACCACTACATCGTCTCGTATGAGGACTTTTTTCTCAGTACGAGTGTAGTGTTTTCGGGTATAAGTACTTATTCTGTCGACAACATTTTTTAAAATATCTACAAAGATATGGTCGATTGATTCAACAATTTGTTTTACTTTACGCACTTCTCGACATACAAGCAAAAACTTGTATATTTTGCAATACAAATAGAGGACTCAATTCTACATTTCGCGCGACCCGAACATTAAACCCAACATTAAGCTACTTTTACAGTTATCAAACTACACAGCCAAATTCGTTCGACAACTTTAATCGAACGTCGCGAATGTATGGAGTTTTGTTCGAGGTAAAATTGAGCTGCAAAGAAACCAGTGCTGCAGCTGATGTATTGGTTAAAAGAAATGTTGGATTGGTACCTAATAAAAGATAAAAGACTTTGTACAGGAAACATGGATGCCTCCACTCCACATCTTGAGGGTAGGAAACCGCTGTGCTTCATCGCCATTATCTTCTTGAGGTTGGTATTTTTATAGGCATATGTCATAACACTATTTGAGATGACCTAGACATAACACTATTTATGAGATCTTTCTAAAACTGAAACTGCAGGAAAAACGAGATTGTTGGGACAACTAATATTATGAAATTTGTGAACAACCCTAAAGCTAAATTAAACTCTGTTGGGTTACATGCATAAAAAGTGTCGAATGTGGCTCTTTGCTAATCGCAATATATTCTATCAGTACCAAAATTTATTGTGGTAACTGGTCCATTGTGTATTTAAAAATAAAAATAGGTTCGTTTATGAATTCAATGTGATTTTCTAGATGTTTTGTTATACGAAACAGGGTCGTGTGGGTTTTGATGGTCGGCTAGTGTGGGGAAACAGTTTTCGGATGCAATTCTGCTGTTACTTATACTATATTAGCAAAAGTTTAAACGTCAAAACAAACATTGTCTATGGCTTCAACGTCGCGGTTGGAGTCAACCGATCCTCCATTTTGTGAGCTCCTATATTTGGCACGTTACGCTAACGCTTCGAAGGGATTAAGGTACACAGAAGATGGGACAGACGTGCATATTTAGATTTGAATGCGATGGTATGGAAGGAAGTATTCACTTGTTTTATTGAATAAGCCAAGTTTCTCTGAGCCGGTTTGGCTTACCTTCTAAGTGAATACAAAAATTGAACATCATGCGATGAGTTTACGCCTAAAAGAGAGCGTTATTATTCGGGTTTGACATTAAGGAAAGTGTCTTCGAAATTGATCCCAAAGCGCTATGTGTTAAAATATCTGTATCTATTATCCCAATACAGTGGCACATCCTCCTTTAACAGCATATAACGTGGATAATAGAACTTTGCTTGGCGCCTTTAGGATTTGCCCTGGAAATATAAAAACTTCCCATAGGAAAAATTACTTATATTGTTAAGTAACGTAACGTCATCTGTATTTATGTCTCATGTTAAAGTCATTTGTTACTTACATTGTTTTTTGGGAGTCAATAATATACCAACACAATGTATTTAGCTCGAAATGCTACAAGATGGCGCTATATATAAACTAACGTTTACTTTTTTTATTGGGATAATTTTGAAAAGCAAAAATGTATAATAAAATATATAAACGGCTCTATGGATTTTGATTTGTCATCAAAATCCATAGAGCCGTTTCCATGATAGCAATGGATAAATTTATATGTGTAAGTTTTCGGATCGAGAGATATGCATTCAAGTTCTACACGCTATTCGACTGCGGTTGAGGGTGCTCATGGTCGTCGACGTCGATAGGGCGACAACGTCGAAAAGGACCCTTTGATGCCCTTTTAGGGATGGGAAGGGACAGATTGTCTTGATTTATTTAAACGATTTATTGTTTCATTTACCCGTAGCTGGGCATCTAGTTACACCCCGCTCCGAGAGTGCCGCAATGGTAAACATCGAATATCTATGTAAGTAGTAATACCGTGTGAACGGTAGATACGCGGTCGTAACCTACACCACACAAGTACATGTTTAACATCCCGATTTTGAGTCTTATTACGATATAGATAAGGTTGATCGACACTATAAGCTCCTTCCCGCCCTTATGATATAGTGGTGACCCCCTCAAAGTTCCGTGCGTGCATGGGCGGAAGTGATTACCTACTCCACTGACTGATGATTATGGTAAGTTGCATGCTCGTTTGCCTCTCGAAATAATACATAAAAAATTACCCTTATACAAATTTAAAGTATTTATCAAGCGAACACTTTGCACAAAAGGGTATTATACAATCTCTGAATATTTAAAGGATAAATGGATATAATGAGCTCGACTTCCTACAGGATTGTTTTTCTAACAAATTTCTCGTTTTTATATATGATTGTATTTCTATATAATTTAAGTTTGAAAAGAGCTATCCTCGAGTTTCTTGCTCGTTCTTCTCGAAGGATAACTGCCTTACGAACGAAAGGTAATAAAAAAACAGTGGTGATATTAAAAAAAAAAACTGTATATTTTTTAAATGTTATGATGCATTTTAAGTGTTATAACTAACGAAATAAACATATTTCGAATTTGAGGAAAATGCTATAAAAAAAAAGCACGGAACTCCTTATCGCACTTGGCCGCCGTTATTTTTTTTTTCTCGCCGGCTGGACCGCACCCGGCCAGACAACAGAGCATCCTCTCCGTGCAAACAAGGCCGACTGGGTGTGGACAGTCGGCAACATTCACTCGCCGCTTCTTTATCATCCAATTATGTAACCTTTGAATGTACCCACTTCGACTAATGAGCGTCAACCGATCGCCGTTCATCATCAGCGGGGATCGTCCGCCGTTTCATGCGCGTGCACCTGCCGTTACAAAACTCTATCGTCTACGGTTCTAATGTTGCTGTCGTTTTCAATGTCACTGTGACTCGATAAGGCACTGACTGACCGTGATTCTCGATCGCGTCAGGGTTTGATTATATGCTGTCGATTCAAAAATCTAGAAATCATAGTCTGTCAGTGAATCGGTTAGGATATTTGTACGGTTAGCAGCAAACGATGCGCGTTAGTTCCGTGATAAAGTTTAATAGAAGCGTTGCTTTATCACATCCTGCGTTTGATCATAAATAATTATTATGGTAGTTCCGTATGTAGATGGTCTAAAAACCGAATCATTCATGACAGTTCGACGTCTCTCTGTCTGTACGTCAAAATACTTATTCTACAGTGGCTGCTAAAGTACACATCATAATGGATCATTTTGAAAACTAGATTATCTTTAACTATATATTTTTTACATGCTTTATCCGTTCACGGTGTCACATGAGTGGGATCGCTTTACATGTAATGATACAAAAATCACGTAATTTTAATTCTCATTTGTATACCAATTAAAGAAAAAATTGCATTTTTCACCTAGCTTATCTCCATCTTTAAAAAATTTTTTTTTGGTATATTTTTACGTATATAGTAATTGAATTTTTATTTAATGCGAAATGACGTTTGTAAGAGATATATTTTGTGCACTTGTAAAATTTTCCATTTGAAAGTACATGTGAAGATATTAAAAGCAAGTGTGAAGAAGACCTAGCATGTTGAGGGTTCCGTACAAAATTAATTATGTATGCAGATATTTCATCCACCAAGAGTCTCGACGACATTTGTCTGCTATCGATATCGACACTGGCGACACGTTAGGTCTAGAATAACAGAAACTTTTGCCTTTTTTTTTCCAAAATATGTTTTGATCTTTTTTAAATATCAAAATCGTTAAATATCTAAAATTTTATACCAGGAAGTTAAAAAAAATATCCTATGTATTGATCTAAATTACGATCCATACTAAAAATGCAAATGTAAGTTTGTAATCACAAAAAAAGTGTTTAATATGATGCAACTATGTACAAATTATTTTCAGATTTTTCCTTTACCTGTGCAGTAAGACCCTATAGGTTTTGATTTATACGCGAGACTCAAAATATAGGGCATGAATCACCGTATTTTGGCGGTATTTTTTTTATTACGTCGATTTAGTACCTTGATTGTTTTACATCTTCAAAAGATCTCAGATCCTAGTATTCGGTGTAAATTTCATACCTAATACTCCCACGCGTCCCTGAGAAAAAGGGTATAGACAGGTGAACGAAGTGAATTTCTCATTCTCTCTGAATCCCTCTCGTTCACGGTCTCACGCAATCTATCCGGTATTGCGTGAGACCGTGAACAAAAAGCGTGCGATTTGTACAAATAGATGTATGAAAACATAAGTCGTGGCCTGCGGTTTCAGCCGCGTTTTCGATTGGAGTGCCCGGGCAAACGAGTTTTGCTTAGTGTCTTAAGTTTGCCGCAGAAATATGATGACTTCGTACGGGAGAAGTTGTTTTACATACTTTGCTTGCATTTTCAACAAACAAATATTCAGATATACAATAACAAGTACAGTGCAATCTGTAGTTATACCTCACGCAATGTCGTTTCTTGTTGAGAAATAATGATGTAGCAACAATATAATTATCTCGAGATTCCGCGAATGGCGCTAAATAAAAACAAGACTCTTTTTTATTTCATCTTCTAGGAAATACACCTATATACATAAACTTGAAAAGCAAATCTTTTAAATTAAAAATCTCTTGAAAATTGAAATAAAAAATTTGGTTGCCTGTAAAGTCGGTATACGGGCGAAAGTTTTACGTGACAACGACTTTGAATGGTAAAATCATTTTAATGTGAATATTCATTCGTATAGTAGGAAGAAGGATGAAATAATAGTAACAATTTAAAACATTTATTTATACAAAGAATTATATTTAAAACATTAATTTATACAAAGAATCTCGCACTGAATTTCATATTAACAAAATTTTATTTTTACCTTTACACATACATACGTATTTATATACAAATATACATACAATAACTTGCAATACATTTGCAAGCTATGCACTAATTCTCTAGTGCTGCGCGCGCGGCAGACCGATCATAGTTGAGTGGGAGAGAGACGCAAGGCATTCGGCGGGCCTCTCTCTCGTTCGGTGACTCATCGTTACGTTACCGAGCGTTACACTTTTTTCATAAGTGACTCCCAGCCGCAACCTAATTTAAGACGTTGTCACGTCAAAATTTTCATCGAAATCGCTAGAACCCTTTCCAAAATAGTGAAGTATTAATAAATATATTTACAAGAATTGCTGACTTAAAATTATAGTATTGTACGTGTTTATTCATACGCATAGTGAATATGCAGTCATATGCATCTCATTAAATAAATATGAAATTTTGGAAGTTATCGTAGTTTAGAAGGACCAATTGCAATATATATATATGGGTGATTCTACGATAAGAGGTAACTTGTGCGGCAATCACTTTAAAATGTAATATTTATACCAAATGTCCTATTTTTTACAACATATCACACCAATACTAATGTACTTTATTGAATCAAATCACAATTATATACCCAAATATTATAGATTTCTCTGAAATTCCTAATAAAGTCTAAAAAAGTATCTACCCTGGTCTGTCCCTTTGCCGGTTTTAGTTGAAATCACTAACAGTACATAACTTTTTTGTATCGGTTTCTAAACTAAAGCATGATTACTATTAAGTTAAATAACTATTATTTATTATTTTTAATATAAAACGCTACAATAACTGTAAATTTTCAATAATTTCTGAACTTAAAATTTGTCCCGTATTTTTGATTCTTTACCCTGGCAATTTTAGTTTCACTACTACCAACATAAAATACGAACGTCCATATTGCAAATACCGCTCAAGGACATCTAACGACGTGAAGTTAGCAACACATAACAAGCGAACCATTAGAGGCCGCCATTTTGCCACTTGTCGCGACGCGTCCGTGTGGTGTTGTGGTCTCGCAAGGTGATTGTATCTCCACTGGTAAGTCATAAAAATTATATTATTTGTTTAATTCATTGGTGTTTATTACACCTATTTAATAATAATGTAGTAATTCATGTGGCATACATAATTAAACCAAAATATAATGTGTCGACTAAAATACTTAAATCCACCTCGAAAACGTCTTTACCCTGCCATATTTCCCCTGCCAGTTCAAATTCAGGAGAGACTTACTGCCAGGGAGATATAATGTATCGTAAATGTTTTACAAAGTAATTTAAATGTTGCTAGCTTGTACATAAGTTAGATTTAAATGGTATATTGAAAAATGCTTAGGTTAAAAAGTGATCTTTGATTTTTCTTGTCATGACATTATCGAATTGTTGCAGATTATGGCGCCGCGAAAAAGTTAACACGTGAAGAAAAACTACAAAAGAAACGTGAAGCAGAGAGACAAAGATATCAAAAGATTAAAATGACCCAGAAAAGTATAAATTGCAAAAAGAAAAGAAAAATATTTGAAAAGAAAGAGAAAGGACTTATAAAACTGTCGATCAAATGACTCCTAGAGAGCAACGTAAAGCACGAAAAATCTGGAAGAAAAAACAAAGAGCGTAGGCAACGACTTGCCCTTCAAAATGTAACAAATATTCCGGCTGTTCCATCGACTTCCGATGTTGATGATCAATTACCACAAAGGATTTTCTCACAAAAGCTTTGGCTGCTAAACTTAAATCAGACCGAGCAAGAAGACAACGATATTTGATGATTAAAAAAGATGAAACCATAAATAAACTAAAGGCTAAAGTGGCATGTTACAAAAAGGTTACAAAGATTACGGAAGCGTGAAAACATACACTAATAGCAAAGTGGAAGAAGTGATGAATTCTCCATGTGCCAGAGAAACAGTGAAGAAAAAGTTGCTGTTTGCAGAAGTGCTCCATCAACAATTAAAAGAAAATTATTCTGCCCTTCAAACGAAAAGAAAAACGATTTTCAAACGAGTGATAAGCGGGAAGTTAGTGCGAAAATATGGAATATTACAGAACGAGAAAAATATTAAACCTTTGAGAAAAATTGGAAAAGTACAATTAATAGATGATAAAAGGAAGGCCAAGGAAGGTTATGAGATAATGAAGAGGAAAATTATAAATTTTCTTGAAGACGACTCTAATACGAGGTTATGTGCTGGCAAACGAGATTATGTGACGAAGAAGGAGACCGCAGACAAAAAGAGTCCTGTTGGATACTTTGAAAAATCTTCACAGTTCGTTCATGACGAAGTGCAATATTACGATCTCGTATTCATTATTCTGTCGTTTAAAACCATTTTGGATTGTACAACCGAACTGTGATAAACGTGACACTTGTCTATGTGTTACACGCCAATATAGATCTGATCCTTTCGGCTTTATTCCAAGCCAAAATTATATCTATATCAAAGCACCAAAATCTGCTTCAAATAATTTGTTGCAATAGGTATAGCGAACGGTGTCTTTCTCGAGAGTGTGCGACTTGCAAAAATAAAGGGCTTGAGTACAAAGAATTTGATAATGGTATTCAAATTGTCTACAGAAAATGGCAACCTGTCTCCACCACTATTACTGATCCAAAACGCAAAAGGCAAGAAAGGTGACTAAATACATGAAGAATTCGATTCAGATATATCCTCGTGATTTAATTACACAGTTAGATTTTAGTTTGGAGAATTTTCTTCAGCACGAAAGGAATATAGTCCACCAACATTCCGCTTATAAGATTAAAAGACGAAATTATTAAAAGGAAGCTGTAATTCATATGGACTTCAGTGAGAATTATTTGACTAAATACGCAGAAGAGATTCAAGCTTTTCATTTCGGGGGTTCACGTCAACAAATAAGTCTACATACAGTTGTGACATACACGAAAGAAGACCCATCAGGTGAGGTAAAGACTACATGCTATTGTTCAATGTCACAAAATTTATCTCATTCGCCTCCAGCTATATGGGCACACTTGCAGCCAATTTTGAACAAGTTACCTTCTGAGGTAGAGATTCTTCATTTTTGGAGCGATGGCCCCGTAACACAATATCGCAACAAATACATGTTTTACTTTCTTGTCGCTCATCTAATAGAATTTTACCCAGCTATCACACATTTTACTTGGAATTACCACGAAGCTGGACACGGTAAGGGAGCTCCTGATGGTGTTGGCGCCGTTTGCAAGAGATCAGCAGACCGATTGGTGGGCAGTGGCAATGATATATCATCTCTGAATGATCTGTCAGAAGCTATTCAGAAAACCTGCCCTAACATCAATGTTTACCTTATTGATGACATGAATATTCTTGAGAAAGAGGCTTTGCTTGCTACTGCTAAAGAACAAATTAAGACTTTTCCCGGTACTTTGCGTGTCCATCAGGTGTCATGGAACATAGAAAATCCAAATAAATTGAAAATGAAGTCTTTAAGCTGCTTTTGCAATGAAAATACATGTGATCATTTCAAAATTGGTGTCATGATATACTCCTCCTATAAAAAATCTCGTCTCCGCGTTGAGGATGTTTACGGACCGGATTCAGAGTCTGAAAAAGAGAATTCTTCTGACAGCGAACATGTCACAGCACCAAAATATGGTAGGCACCAGACAGAAGATGCACAACAACCGTCTACATCCAAAATGTATTCAAGAACGGTGACTTCATTCTAGTTAAACTTCTGTCAAAAAGACTGAGTACCGATACGTGGCTATGTGTACGGGTTTGAAGAAGATGACGAGATACAGGTGGTTTTCTGTAAAATAGGAGACAAAACTGGAAAATTATTTAAAGTTGATGAACAAGATATTTCATTTATCACAGAAGATCAGATTGTCCAGACACTCCCTACGCCAAATATAATTTTGAAGGGGTTGCGGGTTTTCTACTCCTTCAAAAAGCCGGTCAATGTCTTTGAAAAAAGCTTAAGTATTTGTTTTTTAAGTTACATAAACAAGAATGTGCCTTTGTTTTGATAATTTTATACTATTGGTATCACAGAACTTATATCTTAGATATAAAATATTATAATTGTATAACAAGTCTGATTACTGGTTAGAAGACGCTAGTCTAGTACTTATTAATTAGTATTATTAGAGGATATTTTATTTTTTGTTATTTCGTACATACGAGGACATTAATTTAATTTTGTTTTCCATTTAAGAAAAGGCTGTAATGTGAGAGTCTAATTAAAATTTCCGATTTAAGTCTGATAAAAGGATAGTCTGATTATAATTTATGTTTAATGTTTAATAAAAGTTGATTTTTATTCATTTAAGTCATTATTTCATTGCAAGTGTTTCTCCCCTGGTCTCAAATGTATCTACCCTGATTTTGATGTCTCTACCCTGGCCGCTATATTTACCCTGGCCCCCTAAAAAGTAATAAAATATGTGTGAAGTATGTTGCCATTGGGTGAAATGTTTAATCAATGGGTTTAATAACATAATATTAGATTACCATGAAAAAAAATCCAACTTTGTTCCTTGGCCGCGTCTTCTATGGGCTCGTAACCTCTTATCGTAGAACTACCCATATATAGATATTGCAATTGGTCCCGATTGATTAATTTGTTTTTTTTTCCGATAACTTCCAAAATTTCATATTTATTTAATGAGATGCATATGCATGCATATATATATATATATATACACACATACACACACACGTAAACAAAATATTAAGAATAAAAATTACATAGCCCATTAAACCTTCCTAAATAAATGTGCTGACTAAAGCAAAAAAATCTGTAAAATGGTGTTGACCTTGCAGGCTATCCCTGAAACTTTCCGCTATGATATTTAACGATGTGTTTTTCAACTTCATGAGTTATAAATATTGTCTGAGTTTTTGAGGTGAAAAATTTGAAACACGGTTGACCCTGCAGACCGTCCCTGAAGCTTACTTTAAAAAAAATCTCTAATAATAATGATATCTCTTGAAAGTTATTTCAAAAAAACATTTTTCTAAAATCTATATCTTTGAGACTCCTTAAAATCTATCGGATGAAATCAGTTCAGCGTTTCAGGAAGTCTAAGTCGAGTGGAACACTTTCGAAGGTCGCAAATTATGTTTCGATCACACATACACACGCACACGCAGACGCACACGCTCTCATACATACATACAGACATACATGTATCACTCGGAGAATGGTCGAAATGGATTCCTGGGGCCCTAAAACCATCAAGATCTGGAGGAAACTCGATTTTCGAAGATCGAAGTGAAAACAGTAATTTTACAATTTTATGAAAATTTTTCAATTTTCTCAGCGGAAAGTTAAAAAACAAAATCGGACCGGTAGCGCCTGAGATTAGAGCATTAAAACGTACAAACAGACTGTTAAGCTTTTTACGTTAGTAGACAACCACTACGCTTCTATGAAACGACGCCATTACAGATCGATCACGACTTGCGCGAGATCCGGACTTCGATCATACCAATTCATATTTTAAATTTAATTTAATATAATCAAAAAAAATTAATGTATAACCTTAATCTTAATATTTACAAACCAAAACATTCGCTTAACGCGGCGAAGGCGAATCGGCGACTTTCCATTATGAAGCCCTAATATCCCTTTCACTTCGGCGCTGCGGCGGCGATGCGTTTTATAGTTGTCAAATACACCTATATTACTACCAGGGCAAACGAGCTCAACTCGACGTCTTTCAAGTTCGACATAAACGAGAATCATGACTTCCCACGGGAGAAGTTGCTTGAGTTCATTTCCAACAATGAATATTCGAATGTAGACAGCATCTAACTTGGCGCGGAGTACGTGGGCGATGCTTTCAACCACTGGCCGACCATCCGCCCTTTAATGTGTACTTAAGTACTGAAATCTCTAATAGACGATAGAAAAGCAAATAAGAGGTCGTCAACTAGTCAATCGTTGTGCGTTAAAACTTCCAACGACTACGTTGTAAAATTACTATAGAAATTTTTGAAAGTGTACATTGGCCACTTGCGAGTATAACATCATTATGTTAGTATTGCTGTCTGTGTGTAAATAGCACTTTTTAATAGATTTCATGAAAATCTAACTATTGTATTTGTCCTTACAACGCAACTTTGGAAAAATTTTGCTGTTTTCCGACTTAACTCGACGATCTGAATCAGAAAATACATATGGTTCAAAAGTTTATATATGTATGTATTTATATACAATATAAGGCGGGGCTTGTCAGCACGATAGCGTCTACAATTCTTTAGAGATCTTAATGAAACTCAATATGCACGTTCTACAGACGATTATAAAGGTCGAGTTCAAATTTGAGCGAAACCGGTCAACTAGTTTAGAAATTAAAGCATTTTAAAATTTTGAAAATCCGAAAATTACATATTCATATGAGTTGTAACTCATATGAAATATGTAATTTTTGGATTGGAAATATGAAAATAAAATGAAACGTACTTCCATTTCGGCCGCCGAATGGTTTTATATATATATATATATATATATATATATATATATATATATATTTCAATAAATCACATGTATTTACGTATTTTTCCATTGTATTTACATATTTCACATTGTATCAGAAGGGTGATTTGCATTCCTTTCGAGTGTAGATTATAATCAGTCGCCGGGTAGTGTATATATCTATTTATTTATAACCATGCGTTGTTACTAGATAACCCAATTAGGATGTATCTTAATTCGGTCGTATTACATCTATAGAAAAAAAAATCGACTAATAAATGATGAAATGTAATGGTTATTCAGTAATATACATCTACTGTCAGCATGATGACGTACAATTTTTTATAGGATAATTATTGTTGATTGTGATGAATTTATTGCTCCGTGTCGTTAAAATTAATCATTTTTTATACGAACGGACTCACGTATATGTGGTTTGCGTTTGCAGAGTTCCAAATGAAAATGGGATATTTTGATTGACATCGAATTATGTGTTGGATAAATATGTTGCACTTACGTCATTTTATTCGGCATAGATATCAAACCGTGTGTTCCATCTATGGACAGATCAGTTGCACGAACAATTGATATTATGTATTTTGAAAGGTATCGCGCACTGTAGTTGATGACATATACTAGGCTTTACGTTGTTTACTTCATTTTTCAGGTATCCCCTTAAAAGCACACGGCTCGCAGCTTAGATTCGCACAAAACAAGGTTTCGGTGTAGAATAGACCAGTGCTCAGCGGGCCTGCGCAGTCGCGCAAGCGAGTCGGGACGCACCTACAGACGGATCTGCGCCGCTGAGCATATTGCTAACTCGTCATGCGCAAGATCGGACTAAAAACATCGATAATCATCACCGGCTTCAATGACGAGCAACTATCAAGGGCACGTGAAGTTCAAAATACGCACTGCGTTGTCGCAGCTTCAAGGCTAATAAATATACTCTCTTCTGGTAGGGTTCCGTTGAAAAAAAATATGATGTATATCAGTTAGTTCAGTGCGATCAGTTTATTTCGCTGGTCAAAATATGAATCAAATCAAATCAAAATGACAACAAAAATATTTTTATTTCGTAGGCAATGGAAATAAGTCATTAATGAATGATTTTCGACATTACAACCCATTCCAAATGCTGATGCACCTTGAGAAGAATGGACAATAAACTCAAGTATTGCTCTTTTTTTACTCATCAGTACAAAGTATTGAATAATGAATAATTCAGTACAACACTTAGAAAACATATGAATCAATGTGATAGCCGGGCAGTTCGACGAGAACATGTTTGTCCATCACTATGCTAAATATTTTTCGATAGTTGAATTTCTTTTGTTAAAAACCATTTTCTAAATAAAACATGGAGCATGACCAGTTCAAAATCTTATAGAAGATTCTTGTATTGTTCTCGTTGCTACCATACATAGTAGGTCAAAACTAATGGCTTTTAAAACATAACTGAAAAATATGCTTGAAAATAGACTGTAAATTAAACGGTAGGTAAAAATAGCGATAATGTTTAATATAATGCTCATCGAAAGTTTAACTTATCTACATTAAAAATAAAACATTATTAAAAAAGAAAAAAAAAAATTAAGAAATTGTTAAGAAAGAATTAAGATATTCTAATATGTTGGGCGATAGGGTAACGTAACGACTTCACTATTTTTAACACTCACGCGTTTAAAACTCACGAGAATGTAATCACACTCTCGAACTCAAAGTTGTACTGTTACATAAAAAGTTTCTAAAAACTGAATTCACAAAATTGTTTCGACTTTTTCGAGTACGTCGCAATGACTTCGCTATTTTCAATTGTTCAGTTTACGTAGTCATTTTACAACACCGTTAAATAAAACACTTATTAAACGTGCGATTAGAATATCCAAGATGGAGTTCCGTTATTAATATTAATTAATTTACTGTCATAATAATAAATTATAGGCGAGAAAATATCAATATTTTAATGGCCACCTTTGCATGTGTCGCTCGTATAAAAACAAATAAAAACTTATAACGTTTAGGCACCGTTAATGAAACGCACGCTTATTAACAATCATAAATGCATGCTTTTTATGTCGTTGGAATGCGGAACCCTACCCACTAAAAAAATCGAGCAAGTTCACAAGATTCGAAACGAACGAATGGTTCGGCACCTAATTCAAGTTATAAGCTGAAAGCATACGCAATTTTTCCTAAGTAATTTGAAAACGTTAACTTATTTATGGAAAGTAAGGACGATTTCCTATAGGATCCAAAACATTTTTTTTTTCTATCTATAAGCTCACGCCAGTTTTCTGGGAGGGTAGGCAGAGACCACAAATCTATACATGTAGCGATATTCATTCACATCTCTAACTTCGCCATCCATCAATATTTTCATGCAAGCTTGTCGGTTTCAAATGCTTAAACTTTGGTCCCTTTTTCTATGCACCCCAATTTGGTCCGTACAACATTTTCTAGCGCGCCCCTTGTCAATCTATCCATTCATTAACTTGGTCATAATGTTTGAAGGTATTCCATCATCATCATCGACATCATCGCTCAGCGGAAACAACTGTTCCCATGTATAAATAGGACGTCCCACTTTTATCTTTGTTGTAGTATATCTTAGAGCAGAGTTAAGTATGTGGGGTTGGTATCTTCAGCCAGTCTCAACGATTGAAAGGGACAAGTCCCGATACACCTAAGGGAGCGTAATTACAGGGGAAAGTGCAGGTTCTAGTCTAGATTAGGAGTGACGGGAGTGTAGAGCCAGCCGGAATTCGTGCAACCTTTAGCCAGTATCTGGATTCAGGATAGGTAATAGATACTATAATGTGTCAATAAATATAGTGGGAAAGAGCAAGTTTCTTCCGTTTGTCTTCCGTTGTTTGCTTGGTGCAGAGCTTCTAGAGTTCGCTTCTGGAAGTTGGTGTGGTTCATCCGCAATTTTTTAGTTTTTACATTGCTCTTTGCTAATATCGCCTTTTCCCCTTTGGTTTTTGTTGTGATAAGTCATATGTACTCTAAGATATCTTTTTTCATAAATTTGTTTCCTCGGTTAATCTTTCATACTTCATTTTTTTGCTTAGTATAAACTTTCGGTGTTAGTGAGGGTTGGTCGAGTTCATCCACAGCCTTCCTAATCCCTAATTTGCTTGGTTCTTTTTAGTTCCTATTGTAGTAACGTGTATATATATACACATACTTATGTATATTATAAATCTGAAATAAAATTATTTCTTCCGTTAATATTTTATTCTTCATTTTCTTTGTGCAGAGCTTTCAGTGTCCGTTTCTGGCGTTTATATAACTCATACGCAGCCTTTTTCATTTCTGTTTTGTTCTGAGCTATTGTGGCCCATTCCTCCTGGTTTCTATTGTGATAATTTAAGTCTTGTCGAAGCTACTTTTCCCGTGTATAAATAGGACGTCCAACTTTTCTCTTTGTTGTAGTATATCTTAGAGCAGAGTTAAGTATGTGGGGTTGGTATCTTCTTAAAAGATGACCATAGTAGAATATTATTTAAACCTTGATGATTTTAGTGATCGTTTTTCCTCCGAGGATTTCTTGTGTTTTCAGTCTAGGTTGATTTCTTGCGGCTTGGAGCATGTCTTTCAAGATCTCTTTTTATCCTGTCTCTATCTTATTCTATTTGTTTTGGTTAGTGCTACTACATTCAGACCGTATGCCATGGAGGAAGAGTTCACCATTTTGTAAATCAACAATTTTCCAGTGCCTTTTGGTTTTCTTGATGAAGGGAATAAGACCTATCACATTGCGGATTGCTTGTTTAGATCTTGCTTTTATCGTGTTTCTCCGATTCAGCTCTAAGGTCAGATACGTACCCAGATATTTAATTGTGTCCACGAGAGTGATTAAGACTCCATTTATTTCCTATGTCTGTTTGGTTACGCTCTTGTTGACTGGATCTCTGGCTAACATCTTGGTTTTAGGTTACATTTAATTTTAAGCCCACTAATATTAGAAGTTCTTTTAAGTTCTTCATTATATTAGTAAGAACTGTGATGCTATCGCCAATAATAATAATGTCTTCATTACATTTGAAGGTATTCCATCTTATGAAAATTGCGAATCACATCATTTTGCTGTTTCACTAAAAGTGCCTAGACAACCGAGCTTTATTTGGCGTTTTTCGAGTTTGCCGTGGTAATATGATAACTTGCGACGGTAAAGCTTTTTATTCTAATTTCCAACAATAAATATCATATATATATATATATACCAGAAATGATAGTGAAATTTCAAGGACGTGTCACGTTTAGGCACATTTCGTCACATGAGAGAGAAGAGAGATATAATGTAAAGAGAAGGTAAAAGACAGCTATACATTCCGACGCCACGGGAGTTGAACAAATAAGTCGTGCGAGCAACGCATATACAACCGATACAAAGCGATAGAATAAGATAGAGTTATGCGCATGTTGTAAATGTACATGAGGCGCACTATAAGTTTCTGGAACTGGCTACCTACATAAACAATATTTAAAAGTAATTACTACATTTGAAAATTAAACTCTTTGACTGTAGAATAAAATTTATTTCATCTAACTGTAAATTGTTTTGACATTGAGGCATAATTTTTTCATAGTATGATTTTCTACGTGTCCTTGTAATATTTCTATCGAACTTGCCCGGTACGCTACCGCGTGCTTTCTTATCACAAGACCGAAAAGCAGTATCTTCAAAGCTGTTAATACTATTAAGTTTGACCTATTTTAATCTAAAAATGGGATCAATAACCGAAAGCAATCTTAAAAGACAATGCGATTGACCTAAAATTTCATTGAAAATCAATAGTAACGGGCCGTCGGTGAAACCTGTACTAAGCGATAGACTTTATTGTCATATTTCAATGCCATATTAAATATTCAGTAGAATATTTAATATTTCATTATTAGAATCTAATCCAGTGGATAAATTATGGTGAACAAATATGATTAAAAGAAAACCTTATTGTACTTTTTGCATTCTTATCACTAATTTTTGGAATGAATTCCATAACGCGGTTTACGGGAGGAGTGATTTGATAGAAATCGTCACGTAACGTAAAAGCATTATTATACCCCCTCCGTTTGACTCTCAGCGGTTTTCTCTCTCTCTTTTTCTTACGTATATTATTTGAGCAACAATCCGCGTTTTATTTATCATTATTTTTTTTATAATTCTTTCTTTTATATCTCATTTTCACTAAATCAATATTTTTCCTAAAATATCGAGCGAAACTTTTTGATTTGGTTCCTCGCCTTTCAATATTTGCATTGAAAACATGGAGAAAATAGAAAAAATGAAATAAATGACACAAAAAAATAAATTAAAATGAAGATTTTATTTCAAATCATATTTGGAATTGAGGAAACGGGATCTCTATCAGGGACTTCATTCCGTACATTTTTGTACCGAGAAATATCTAACACGATAGAAAATATATCTGATTTAAGAAAAAGATGTGTGTCAGCTCCGATGTGCGACTGGATTCGAATTAAGGTAAAATATATGAAATAAATAAACGCGTACGCATTAAATATTTTGAAATATATGCAATAAGTACAGGTAATAAATACATCACTTATAATAGTGACAGCATGCATATATTGTTATTCGTGATTATTTATATTAATTTGATAAAATCAAAATATCAATATTTTTCTAATTGTTGAATATTTCAAAGAATTATGATACAAATCGTATTATACAAATAAGGTTGTAAAACTCCAAGCCTCCAAATTACACGACTGGTAAAAATGGTAATAACTTTTAACACAATATACACCGAACGCTTAACTTATCTGGGTTAAAAATGAATCATCTATAAATCAACAATGGAACAAAAATATGCGCGCTAAGTATAAGATGTGCGAATATTTTGTGCCGGATGGCAAGATAACAACGACTTTTTGTCAACCCTCAATTTCGCTTACCATCTTTTTAAGGTGTTTTTAAGGAGAAAACGGGCACGCAGGCCACCAGGAAGTAGACGGTCATCGTCGACCATGGACACTTGCAATTAGAGGAGTCACAGCTGCGTCGCCGGTCTTTCAGAGAGGGACGCCTCTCTTTTCATGAAGACCCCTTGTTATAGTGATAGCAAGTCATTCTAAGGTTTTACCGTATTTGGCAGAAAATAGCTCATGAACCGTACGGTAGTACGTAGGGCGCACTGGAAATTTCTGGATGGAATGAGAAAATATTACTATGTATGGTCAATAATGAATTCATTGTTTCTCAAAATATTCTTCGTTAACATGAATGCACTGATTTCATACAAATAAACCAATTTTGAAAACAATTATGCCTCTCCACCCTGGTGATCTCGGAGACATGATTTTCACATTCTTCGAAAGCCTCTTCTGATGAGGAGAATTGTTTGCCGCATAATTGGTTCTTCTTTTTCGCGAATCCAGAAACTTATAGTGCGCCCCGATCAGAACGCCATCCGCCAAGATGGTGATGATGGTATCTCAGATCAGCGGGGCGATGACGGCTATCAGCGACAGGGTCCGAGGTTGGATAGCTCTTCAAGGCACTTCCCGTAGTGTATGCGACACGAGATGCACGAAGTTGCTGCATCTCTTTCGCGTTCATACTACAACGTGGCCGACTATTTGAAATCCTCGATGTTGAATGCGGTATAAGGGCGGAAGTCGATAGGGTGCCTCTAAGTCGCATATTTAAAAATCGATTTTTAAGGGACAAACTCCATCTTCTTTTTCATATTTTTTACCACCCTATTTTTAAGTTTTCCGGCACGATATCTATCTACCTGCCTGGCTTAGCTGTCACCGATGGTCGATGAATTTTGAACGTTTCGGGTCGAACGTCAAAATGAAAACGAATTGGTGGAAAATAAATGTGGAAGGAGGAGCCGTCACGCGGAACCCTAAAACATGGATGCATCGATGCCATCATAAAAAGCGGCATTACGATTATCGGCTATCGTGCGCGGGCGCTTTATCGCGGCGATGGCCGTGCTCGCTACAATTTTTTGCACTTTAAAAATTAAAACCGTGAAGTGCTCCGGCCCGGGTGTTAATATGAATAAATTAATCGCTATTTAATTTAAACATTAATTTGTTCGAGCTTTTCGATTATTTTTTTAAATTTTAATTTTAATACAGTTACGTAATTTGATATCGCAATGCATAGTATACTTATATCAATGTGTATATATCTAGCCGTATATGATATGCAATTCATATATAAAAATGTAACTTCATCTCATACTTGATTAACACTATTCTTTGTATATGCTTCAAAAGTATTAAGTCTTTACGACAGTTTTCTCAGAAATTGCTGAAATATTTATTAGAGTTTGAGTAAATTGTTTTTTTAATAAAACTAATGATATATACTCAATATTATATATATATATATATATATCAATATAGCATGTATAGCGAAGTGAAAGTCGTGTCTGTATGTCCGTGCATTTTCACATATACGTAGGTGATTGTAAATATTTCCAAACACTTGGATAACATGCTCTGGGGTAGTACTAAAAGTATTACGGTTAACTCGCACTAGCATTTGTCCGCGGTTTCGCGCACGTTAGTCGTTTGGAATAGAATTCGGCATCGACATAGTCGTAAGACTATTATATTATATATTACATCATATTATATATAAATGTTCATAAGCATAAGTTTACGAACATTTCTCAAGTATAATATTACTAGAACTTTGTCCCGCATGGACATGCAACAGCTTTGTTTGTCTTCTGTATAACATAAACAATGAACAATAGTAGAATCCAAAGAAGGCGATCGAAAGATGGACAAGAATCAAAACAGAACGCGGGACCGGGAACAGGATCGAGAATGAAACCGGGAAAAAGACCATAAATGTGGTCGGGAATAGAATCCAGATCGGAATCAGAAAAATATTTGCCAGCAAGAACAGGCACGGAACCTGTGCCAAACCGAACTGTTTGAGACCGTTCCACAAACAGAACCAAAAACGGAACAAGATCGGAACTTAAGATGGGTATCAAAATAGGGGTACTATCAGAATTGACATTGAGATCAGAAGTGAGTTTATGATGTGATGGTTAAAAAAGGTGATAGAAAAGATGATGAAAAAGAACAAAGCAGTGGACATGTGTACTTTATATAATACATGGACATATTATTCTTGACCACTGCCTGATGTAAGAACTTACTAACAATCATCTTTAAATTATCTTAGAAACTGTATTTCATCTCCACAATAAAGACTTAAAGGACAGGGTGTCCAGTTGAGCATAGATGTTGCATTTTCAATTGGTGACTATTAAAATTATAAAGCAGAATATATATCCATTAAATTATTGTATGTATTATGATTAAATTTTTATTGTTGTATAGAATCTGTATTTCAGGATCGTCTCGCTGCGACTTCATGATATCGCAACTCATCGAATATGAAAATACTATATACTAAAGCAAGAGGCAGAATTAGAATCGTTTCAAAAGTCGGAATCGGAATCGGGAACGGAACACGGATTAACACGAGAGTCGTGCACGATCCAAATCCCCTATAACTGTAGACGGCTATGGTTGTAGTCAAATCGTACCACGTCCGCAGAAACGTATATCCTTCCGCGATCTTTATATATATCGGATGGAGGAGCGCGGACTCGAAGCCCCCTGCGCCTGCGCAGTTTGGCAGCTTCTGACGATCGTCGTCACGCCAACGGCGCGACAAGGACCGCGACTGGTGGCTTGGTGTGTTCTTGGAGGCAAGGATCGAGCGGTGCATGAGCTAAATCAAAAACTTATGGGTAAATTTTCCCGCGGCTAAGAATTGAACCTGATATGTTACGATTTGTATGCACCACGCTGATCGCTTAATTTATCTTGGTTATTGTATATAGTGTTAAACGAATTGCATTACAAAGTATTCGTCGGATCGGACCGCCCAGAAAAAAAATGAGTGCGCCAGGGGACAGCCGGTAGATGTGAAACATCTCGACTGTTGTATACTGTATTTTGAAATAATTGGAATGAGTATGGGAGAAATTACGAATGAAAAGTTCTTGATTTTCATTAACCGCATTTAATATTATATTTCATCGGTTAACTCTGTTACAGTAAGGCTCGAGTTTGTTTCTCGTAGACTATCCTTTGATTGTATGAAAGTTACAATTGGTCGATGATAGCTAAAATATGAAACATAAATTTTGGTTGTAATATTCATTTTGGAAACTTTGTAAACTATGAAATTTCAAAAATAGAAATTACTGTTTATTGTTATAAAAAGCTTCATCACAGAAGGAAATACACGATCAGACGCACACGGCGTAGGTCAAAACCAAGCGTCTCTGAAGTGTGAGACGCTCGGTATTGCCTTATGCCAATGCGTTAGCCCCTCTATCTGCGCACAGCGCTAGACGCAGATGGCGTAGTCCAAAACCAAGCGTCTCCTGAATTTTGAAACGTATCGGTTTACCACAGTATTTACTTAAAATATTTCTCTCCTGGATTTTGAGATGTCTCGGTTTTACCCCAGTATTTATTTTAAATACTGGGGTAAAACCAGACATCTTTCGTGTCCAATTCAGCGTGGTCAAAATAAATACGTAGCGACAGCTGAGCGATTCGTTGTATTAACAAATGACGGGCATAATTTAACCTGTCGGATTAATTGAAACAATAATTATGTCGGCCCCGACAACCGAAATATCGGTTCGCCCAAAATCAACGACGGGAATCCGTCGCGCTCTTTGAACTTTCGGTTGTAATGACCGATTTCATCTTCAGTGCAATCCTTTTATGGGTGCGATGATAAACCTACTTATGCAACAAGACGCCCGCTCTGCCCTCTGTTGATCAGCGTAACTCTATGGTATAGCAGGAGTAATGAGAGCGATCTAAATCGGTTGAGCCCATAGAGAACGGCGTTCGGCGCCGCCTCCAAAGGACGAGCGCGTTAAAGCGAGGCCGCCCGCCGGCGGACGGATCCTCATGCGGATCTGCCGCGTCAAGGGTGCATTCTCTTTTAGGCGCCATTTTGAGACCGCCATTTTGAAGTTTGTGTAACAGATAATTACCTTAAATCAGGCAAGTTGAAGGTTTGAATTGGAATTAAACGATATTTTTTATCTATGAGCAAAAAAGAGTAGCATTTGGAATTGGTGGTGATAGTCTAAGATCCGGCATTAGAGAAATCTACCCTCATCTGTTAATTGAATAAAATAATGTTTTTAAGGCTGATTACAATATTATCAATTTATCAGAATAGTCTGTACCACCGTAGTCCTGCTGCCATTAAAATCAATTAATTATTATTTTTTACATCTTTTTTTCTTCTTACGTTAACTGCACATCGTAAGTATAAAACTTTCGAATGTGATGATATAAACCTTGTTCCAACAGACAGCGACCTTTATGACTTTTTTAATGTCGGATCTTAGACTATGATGTTAATGTCAGAATGAATATATTAATGGCGTATTTCGTGTGTAATTATTGCATTATCTACGGAATAATGATATTTTCGATTCTGAAATTTATGTTGAAGAGAGCCACTATCCAATATCAATCTTATGCATATGCCACGGCGATCTCGCAAACGGCCCTAACGTTTGTGATAAACATCTTTCTTTTGAAAGGTTTTCTCTTAAAAATTATCTATTAGTATGGATGTTTGCTCTGAAAAATTTGGACAAAAAAAAATCTAAGATCGGTGTGCTTCAAACTCTCATTTAAAACAATTAACTGTTAACTGTTAAAGTTAAAAACTAACCACATCAAAATACAGTGTTTTAACTTCATAATTGGCAGTTAATCTTATAAATATTAGCATTTGTGACATGAAATTAATATCACAAATGCCAATTTCTCTAAGATTTTCGATTTTTTAACATGTTAAGTTTTTAACTTTAACGGTTAACTATTGCACATAAGAGTTTGAAGTACACCGCAGTAAGCGTCGCTGTATTCAAAGCCCTTTTTGGAATCTTAAGGTATTTACGTACAGTACAACGCACGAAAGTTTGCCGCTCTGATTTGGCTGCGAATGATATACTGCGCAGGTATTACGCTCCCCGTCCCTCCCTTCTTCTCCGTCGCGTTCCTATTTTACGCCATTGCGACGCTTTCGTGACGAACTTCATACAGCAAAGTTCCGTGCATTGTACTGTAGTCACTGTGTCATTGTCTCCCAAAAACAAAAGACATTGCACGATATAAACTCCATAATGAACTACATTAATGATATATATATATATATATATATATATATAGTACGTATATATTTGCTGTCGGAAATGAACGTAAGCAACTGTTCCCGTAGAAAATTTTCATATTCCCACGGCAAAATCGAAAGCCGCCGAGCGAGGCTCGGTTGCCCAAGTGTTACATTTTGAACTACCATGAAAATTCCTCGTTTTTAAATGTCATCATTACCAAAGTGATAACAAAAACATCATATACATATAAATATTCGAGGAAAAATGTTTAGATATGAATAATTCTCATGCGATTAGCGTTCATAATACGATTATGGATGTTGATTGCGTGACTTGAATTAGTGCATGCAAGGTATGTAAAATTAACTTTAAACAAAATAAAATCGTTGTATGTAAAAGTAACTTCAATAGATTTCGACAGACTTTCATTGCGCCGTTCGAATTTTTAGAAACGTCACGTTAACCCATAACAAGTTATTCATTACTGGGCCAAAAAAATAACTTCTTAACGTTTACAGTTTAACAGTTGTTGATATTTACCGATTTACCAATGCTTTCTTTTATATAATTTTTTTTCACAATTTTTGTGATATACATACAACTATCCGCTCGTCCGTGTAGATTTTTACGAAGAATCAGTAGTTAGAGGCATTTTCATGAAATTCAGTATATTTACGTGAAAAATCATAATATTAAATAAGCTATTACTATAGCTTATTTAATATTACGACTTGACGTTCACATTATCCTATGTCTCATTGCACGTCCTCGCTATCGACGTCTCACTCTACATCTCCCGACTCTTTTTGTTTTCGACGCTCTACCAGCCTCACGGACTTCCATTATTTAGAACCTCGATCGCGACTGTCGCACGACCGAAAGGTGTCGGAGACGCGTCCGAGGATCGCCCGCGCAGAGGCGCAGACGCCGGCCGCCCGACTCACCTGCGCCCGCGCTCCTGCTCTTGAGGCTCAGGTCGACGGGCTCCGACTGCACCGGGGGCACGCTCGCCTGCAACATGAAATTCCGCATTAGCGCCTCGATCGTCTGACTTAGGAAAAAATTGCTGTTTTATCATACAGCTTGTATGACTCCATGATGTGATGTAGGAATCTATTAAGATGCACGAAAAAAAAAAGAATAAATGAAAACTTTATGAACGTCACTAATTGATACCGCAATTGGGATCGGTTACCTCCTCTTAATTCGTAACAAATACAATAAAGTGTGGCCACATGCCAGTATTAAAATTTAGACTTTAATTTTAGCTCGGTAGAGGACCACATGACATGGTACCGTTAGAGTGCGTCATCTTCATTGGAGGAACGAAAAATAAATGGAGATCAATGAGCATACTTGGTAACCTCTGATTTAGCAAATGATTCAGAAGATCAGAAGGATGTGTTCACTGGACAACTGGAATTTGCAAAGGTTTATTCACATTTTTTTAACTTGTAGGGTTTTATTTAGAAGATTTATTATTGACACAGAAAGCCTCTTCAACGATTTGCGTGAGAATTGACGTTGTACAAAATTATTAATTTAAATCGATTAAGTAATGGAAGGGGAAAAACTTATTAACACGCTTTTATTAGCTTCACTTGTAAGTTTGTGAGTTTGTGGGTTTGTGAGCTTGTTTGTTTGTAATCGATTCCTTTGGACTCGATTTTGTCCCACTTTGAAAGGACAGATTTAATTCAAACTTTGTCAACTTTGGCACACTTATCAAGAATCGGTGACAACACAATCATTTGATAAGTTTATCTCATTATCCTGATTAGGACCAGGATCGAATAATTTTGTCAGGTATCGTCTGCGTGAAAGCAAGTGGTTTATTACTGTTACTAAATTCTATTACTGTTTTATAATAGAATTTAATAACAGTAATAAGCATTATTATTAATTCAACTATTGTTGTATTGTTAAAAATTACAAATTTTTAACAATACAACTTCTCATGATTGTTAAAAATTACAAATTTTTAACAATCAATTAAACTAAAAAGTGAAAAATAAGTCTCAATATAAGCTGAAAAAAATAATGAACAATAACAAAAATACTAGTATTATTGTGGAAAAAGCGTGGGGCATTTTGTGCCACATTTTCCGTATATAGAGCAATCCACGCGTAAGGTTATAAGGTCGGGGACAAAGATCTATTTGAAAAAAGCCAAATATACAAAAAAAGCTCGATACTCGGGCGCCACACGAGCTCACTGGAAGAAATCTAATGAATCGTGTACTCGTTTGTGATTCTCTATTGAAACGTGATGTAATCGAACCGTTTTGGAAAAAAATGATCACTGGTGGGTGATGAAAAATGGATTACCTTCGACAAGAACACGCGAAAAAGAACTTGTTGAAAAGGCAAGCAACGTCCGCAGACTATAGCGAAACCCGGATTAACTCGCAATAAATCGATGCTATGTGTGCGGGGATTGGAAGGACATTACTCATTATGAGCTTTTACCGCCGGGCGAAACTATTATTTCTGATCTCTACTGCCAACAGCTGATGAAACTCAAGCAAAAAGTGGAGAGAAAACGGCCGGAACTGATCAACAGAAAGGGTGTGATTTTTTACCATAATAACGCCAGACTCGGCAAATATTGAGAGTTTGGTTGGAAAGTGCTAATGCAACCACCATATAGCCTTGGTCTTGATCCCACAGATTTTCACCTGCTTCGGTCTTTTCAGAATTCTGTAGGTGTTATTGGGTTAACATCAAGAGAGGACTGTCAAAACTACTTGTCGCAGTTTTTAGATCAGAAGTTCCAACATTTCTACGGCAATGGGATTATGTCACTACCTACAAAATGGCATATACATACACATATATATATGATGAAAATTTATCTTAAATTTGTATATAAAATATGAAAAACCTTTTCCCCAATCCAATACAACGAACGCAGTGAAGATGCGATTTCGATGTAGCACGTCTGGAGGGCACTTAATAGGTAGACGAAGAAAATGCAGTTTCAGAATAACTTATGTTCTTTGCATTGGCTACTGTGTTTTGAGCAACCGAAGGCTGAGCTTGCAGGATACGAGCTTGCAAGAAAAAGCTATCCTTCACATGATTATTCTCGTTTTATTTCGATCGACATTTCAGACGAAAGCATATACGCCTATGTAAAAAATCACCAAATCCGACGAAAAAGTAGGAAATATTTAAAGTTTTTTTATTTTCAACGGCACTAATTGGTATTTTTTTTATTCCATATTGTTTAGCTGTTTTAAAATCCTAAGGCGCGCTTTAAATATATTATTTTATTACAATATTTTGTTCATCTTTATTGTGTTTGTATTTAACCAAGAATATTACTGTTTGTGAGACATGAATTTAATAAATAATATTTTAAATGAATGAAATAAATGTGGTCTAATTAATTACGGAACCTTTAAATTCCTTTCTACTATATGTATGGTATAAGCTTTTCATTGGCCATTAACCGCTTGCCAAGCCAAACAGCATCCATTAACAGCCAGTAAATGCAGATAATTCAAATATAGGACACTAAACTTGTTACCTAACTTGCCCTCACGACTGTTAAGCGATGGCTCTAAGTGACAAATCAATGGATCAATTAAAGTGTTTGCGCAGGAGTGGCGTTCTATATTCAAATATCGTCGTGTCAAATTAGGCCGTTCGAATTTCGAAATTGGCTCGGCCATTGGGCAACCGACTACCGGCCGCGCAGCGCCCGCGCCGCCGGCCGGAACGATAACGGGTGACATTATGCCATCTAAGAGAAATTGTTAGACGATAGGCTATATCTTCTAATTCATAATATCTGTCCTATTGCCTAGAACGATTAGGACATACATAAAGTACTGAAAAGATTTATGAAATATTAAACTGAACATTCGCGATTGAAACTCGACGCAGTTGTAGTGTTTCTGTACGTCTATTTATTTATATTTTATAGACATAAAGTATATAGCCTGTAAGAGATAAAAATTTTCACTAAATCTTTGAATAAATTTCAACAAAAAACTTGTATTACAAACATTATTAAAAAAAAAAGCATATGACGGGACACCGTTTAGGAAATGATAACGGTTCATAATGTCAGAAATTTAGAAAATTTTCGAAACTAGCGAATCAATCGGAACGTAGTTAAATATTTAACATAAATAATTAGTATTGTTGCATGCAAAGACAGAAGGCCATTTGGTAATGACGTAAAACCGAGACAAATAGTAGTCTGTGCGGAGAGCGTCACCATTCGAGAAAAAAAATCGAGAATAACCCAGACCATAAACTCGATGTCTTCTGACTTGTGTTCATAAACCGAGTAATGTATTGAACAAAGGCGCGTTTTGCACCTCTGCAATCAGCAGTTTTCGCATTTCGATAATCAGTGGTTGTTCGCATCTCAAAAATCGCTTTAGCATTTGAATTTTTGTTATTAACCCTTTTCGTGACGCTTAGAGAAAACACGTTTCGATTTTCCTTTTCAAAGGTTTCGTGGCTTTTGGGTAGATTGGACGTCGTACTTAGGTAGACATGCGTCTAAATGATTCTATAATTGTTAAGTTTACGCAGTTTCGATAAGGAGTGGAATTAGTGTCGCTAGTGTATAGTGATTGGGCCAGTACCATAGAAACAGAAAAGAACCTGTGGATATTCTGATTTCTGATCGTGGATGGATTGAGGGACGAGTCTACAACTTTAATCGAATCACACGTTCTTTGCTTCAAACGGCATGCCGAGTCGTGGTGGCGACAATCTGACACGACCACCAGAAAAGACAAACGAAACGAAGCGACGGTTAGGGGTGTCGCGCTACCTTGTCCGTAGCTGTCGCTGCCAAGTCACAGAACTTCGAGATGGATATGATGAAGCATCACCAGCGGCCGTTTCGCGGTTTCGCGCGTACGCGCATCGACGTATAATAACTTCTATCCTTGAACTCATTCGCTGTTTCATTATAGATTAATTTATATAGAATTAACTGGTCATGCCGGCGAACGCACACGTATATTCGTGAAACGATCTGTCTATACTAGCCGTACGCTCAGAAATGAGACGCAATACTATTTTCGTCTCATTTCTGAGTATACGGCTGTGTCATGCGAGTGAAACACGCTGAGTATGTACTTGAGTATGGATTAATATCGTATTTTCTACAGCGTGGCCTCATATCGGAATAATCGGTAATTAAGTGTGCTGAATATTTTAACTGGCAATATTGGTTCTTAGGTTTGATTTCTATTTTCCAACTCCGGTATGCAACAGATCGCAGAGTAGATAAAAAGATCATGAAGTAAATATACATATATATCTAAAAATAATAAAAAAAGCATGAGCGACCATTTTAATCTAAGATCTAAATCTGATCAGAACTGATGCTCACTGTACATTATGGGGCAATGTTATGAAAGAGATTGGATGAATTAGTGTCCTCATTGTATTCGCAGGGGTGAGAACGAAGCCTGAAGTAGGGAGGCTATTGATGTTAGGTTTGACGGTCGGAGGACTGAGTTGTTCGGTGGAGGGAATGACTCGCGTCATCTCGCGGCAAAAAATAATTTTCAAAGGAGGAGAGCGCGAAAGGGCCTTCGTGCGGTATCACCACGCCGACGTTCCCACATTAGTGGCAGACAGAGGCGTGGTTGCCGACACCGATCGTCCGGTTGCGCAACCGTATGCTCGGATGGGTCGGCCGCGTTGCGCGATCGCGTCGGTCGTGCCTCCGTATGCAATTATAGAGTTCGCGATGTTCACGACTCCATATATATATATACCTACACGTATATCAATATACATGTATATTATATTGAAACGTTTCTCGGAGTTTGGTTTAATATTGCGAAACTAAATTTCGGCGTTACGCTCATAGGGGGCGTCCACAAATCATGTGACACTGAGAACCGAGGGTGCGGTCACTTCGGCACGAGCTCTATAAATATATCACGTAACGTTTAGCGGCCCATTAAACAATAACTAAGTAAAACAAGGTATTCGTTACCTTATTCCTCACTTTCGACATTTTAAATTAGAACCTTTGTCATCCCACTGCAAATACGTACCCTCCTCCAATAATTTTATTTTAAAGGGAGGAGGCTTCGACCTCGAGATTTAAGTTAGAACCTAACAGGTCGACTTTTCCACGATAAGTATCGATCTTATTACTTTCTCGTTCGGAGGCGACGCTCTTGATCACTGAGGCGCGGCCGTTTTTAATTTGAATATGAATAATAGAAATGTACGAATTTATTTGCACGTATTTCATAAGAGTTTCGTATTATCATAGGCCGCGTGACAACAAATGGTCAGAAAGGCGATACTGGTGTCATTTAATGCAATGTCGCATGATGTAGAACCAAAAATTGACGCATAAATTTTAAACAAAAACATTACATACAAACATATATATATATATATATATATATATATATATATGTGTATATATAAACTCACGCATGTGTCCCAAAAGGGTAGGCAGAGTTACATGGATACATATTATCCACGTGATACGACCTTTATGTTTCTCTCTTTTTTTACCGATATCCATCAATCTTTTCATGCAGTCAGGCTCGTCAATTTCGGATGCTTGGGATTCGGACCTTCTTTAATACGCCACCAATTTGGCCTGCATAGGATTTTCCAGGGCATTCCTTATCGATTATTTTGTCCAGATAGCCAAACATATAAGGATTTTATCTCAGATATATGCCTCATACGATAAATCTTAACTGATTGCGTATAGATAATTAAGTCCGTATGAGAGACATTGTTACGTGGACAAGTTTTATCACATCAGATATTATTTCGAATGATCCTAGAATAACATCCCAGACCGTCAAGTTAAGACCATTAAGATTTTCACGACGTTGCCAACTATAACGTTCATAGATGGAAATCTCCCAAGCGGTTATGACAAAGCAAATAAACGATTTGCTCGCATATATACTCTTTTTTATAGCAATCAAGCAGGCGAGCCGTCAGAGAGTAGATAGGTTTCCGTCACCCATGGACATTCGCAACTTCATCGGCGTCACCGCTGCGTTGTCGGCTTTTTGAGGTGGAATATCTAATAGGAGTCGGGTTGGTGAAAAAGGAAAGTGGGGAGTTTGCCACTGCAACTCTTAGTCACTGGACAAAACGTAACAACGGAAGCTGCTACTTCACGTCGGTATTCTATGGGAGTGTGGTATTTCTCGAGTCCAGTAGAGCCGGCCTATTTTTATACTGAAGCCAAGTTGGTCACAGTATGGCTATACCACTCTTTTTCGAATACGTTATTGTCGAACAACCCTTTAACGAGACGTGAAACTTCTTAAGGTAATACACCACTTTTATTTTGATTAGTGTTTAAACTATTGTACCTCCACACACTCTCCTATAGCAGTGATATTAAACTTTATATCTACCAATTTTGGTATACTCTCGTATAATACATAATCGCTCATGCACGTAAATCTGTAACCGTAACGGGAAAACGTGACGGGCAAATATGACTTTTTTTTTTAATGCCACAGTTAACCTTCTCCCTGTCCCTGAACTAGTTCCCATCGAAATTAAGAAACACAAGAAGGATTTTCGTTTAGCTTTAATCGCAAACTCGTTAACTATTACTGAAGCCCTATACAATGTACTATTTCTAAAATTTTTGGCTAATTAGTTTCGAAAATGAAGTAGCACATACGAAAATCGAACATAGTCCATGTTGGATTTTCATATATTTCCCTAAATATCTTTTGAAGTATGTATTAAAAAATTATAAAAAAATATTTATTTATATTCCCCATAACAAATTTCTTTTTTCCGTTCTTCCAATATAGTCATATGGTTCAACAGATGTTTCCCTTTTTATAATTGTTCTTGGGAACGGGCTCCCCACATATTATAATTGTAATTCTCCCCCCATACAAACAGACATGAGACTGATCCTATAAGGGGCCGAAATCGCGAATCACGAGTACGGAATCTCAAAGATAAAACGATTTCAAGACTCAAGTCGCGATTTTCAAATGACGCAATGACTTTGGTAGATGATTTTTAGGCATAGCGCGTGCGTACGCGCTGTTAGGTACGTACTGTTGCATCCAATCTGAAGGACTTTCAGTTTAGCTACGATAGCTTAACCTTTAAACGTTAACGCACCATAGTCAGATTTTTAGTATAAAATTTGCTTGATATAAGCTTAGTAGTTGTTCTTCTCGGGTTCTACTAGAAACTAACTTTATTTAGGCCGATGCGTCTTCGTATACTTTGCACGTGTTTTAGTGCGATTCGACCGAATTTAAGTCATGAACTATTCTCAAAAGTTTAAGGATCTCAAAGGATATGCTCAAGAGGATACGTCTGCGAGCCAATAGATAACCGTCTTACGGTCGGCCGATAACTCTACCGGTTATCCAACGGAAAGGTGTTGTCGGGTTGTAATCACTTCACTGCTACAAAATATAGACAAGATTTAATAGACATTTTCGCACTAACGTCACTTTGTTGTAAGTAAATGTCGGTCCGTCCGCACTATATTTTGCTCTCTGTCTCTATTTCGCGCTACATAGCATGAAGAAACCACAGACGACATCTTATAATAAGCGACAGGTCGCCCTAAGGCCGATAGTAAGCGACGCCTCGATATTATATGTCATACTGTGTGGCAAGGGATGTAACACGACGATTTCAGATAAGGGTGAAGTTGTCCTCTTACCTGCGTCTTACCTGCAGGCAACACTCCAAGTCTGAAAGCGTGTTACATCCCGTGCTACATACTATATTTTTCATATAACCCGTTTTGAAAATTCGAGTTTTAACCTTTTTTTTATTTTATTTCAATCATGAATAAAATATCTATCAGATTAGCTAGTTATTAGAATGGCATTTACAGAAGTTTGAAATTGTACCAAGGGATTGTTAATGGAAATGGAACGATTGCAACTTCATTAAGCAGGCAGAAAGCGGTCACCGTCTACTTTATGGAAGAAAATGGTCATCTCCAGGCGCCAACAGTCGCATTAGTCCGAAATCTTCTAGGTTCGGTTTGCTCGACAGGCATTTGAACTCGCATTTTAAATGTAGGGTATATGAAAAGTATATATCAGTGGTCTCTGTCGAACCTTCTAGCAATTTAGGCGGAAAAAATACAGTATTTCACGTTTTATTTACGACATATCAAATATTTTGATATACAATATGTTTTCATTCTTAAATTCGTTGCAATCAAAAATATTGCGTTGAGACGTTTGTCTATGCCTTCTTTGATATATGTGCAGTACAGCATCTAAAGTTAGTGCTGCATCATTAGCACAACTTTTAAAGTGAATAGAAATAACTAATATGTATTTTTTTAATGGTATATTTCATTGTCAATTAAAGTCTTAGTTTGCGCACGTCTCGGATCTTAAAACCATACAGATGTTCGGGAAGTCATTACAAGGAGTCGGTATTGCAACAACCTGCCCATCCCCCGACTTTAGAGTGCGTAAGTAGGTCAACTACGGTAATCGCTGTCGGACCGTTACCGCTGCACGGGCACGACCGGCTTATTCGTTTTGAATACTTTACTTACCTCGATGGTAGAGGGCAGCATGACGCTTCCGGGGCGCGCAGTGCCCTCGCGCACGTCCTGCAACAAGGAGAGACCCATTGGAGTTGAACTTTAAGGGAATGCTCTTAGTTTACCTTGCGACGGGTTGAGCATGAGCTATGAATCAATTCGAACACCTCATTATTGAAGTGTAACCCTACCATTTTTTTTCATTTTAGACCGAAGGGCGTTGCCACAAGCCGCCCGCGCACCGCAGTGGGGTTTGCTAACAACCGATGTCGTCCGTGATCGATAGCTTAATGTATTATCTGAGACATGGAGAGAGTGGCATATTTTTATTTAAACTAAAAGGTTGTTGTTGAATTTTGTTCATGTTCAGGATCAAACCTGGTGCCTTCTAATTCGAAAGCGGCGCTCTTGCCTGCTGAATTTCCATCGTTCTGTCCGCCAAATGGAACTCTGTGATCCTTTAATATGTCAAATACGTCATATAACTCGATCTCGGCTTACGCGTTTTTGTCAGCGAAATAATGCAAACTTTTGCCAAAACCGTGACAGACGTCGTCTCAGGAATTTGAGAAGGCCGTCTTTATCTGTTAAGGATTTTCGGCTAGACATCGCCGTTGGGTGCGCCGACGCAAGTTGTGCGGCGGCCCGGCCGTGCGAACTCACGCGCACAAACTGTATCGTGGGAACGTAGCATTTGCCACTTTCACTGGCGCGGACCATCGCTTATTCGGTGCTTGTATACGCCGTACCTAACATGCGATTGCCAATATTATGAATTTATAAAGCTATTACAGATATTATATCTATATAAGTATATACCAACTATTTAGTTTTTTAGAAACACCAATGGCTCTTATGTGACTGTATAGAAATTTGATTAAACCAAAATTTTAGATATCGATTTTAGAATATAAAAACAGCTTTTTCAATGCCGCGTTTTAACCTTAACAATTGTCGTTAAAAGTTTAAGCGAATGTGAAACGAAACTAAATTTACAATAATTGGATTTCAAAAAAAATATAGGCAGCTATCTACAAAATCGAAAACAGACAATAAGAGCCCAATAAGGTGACAAAATTATCTTAACAAATCATATTGAAAGGTCATTGTTAACACCGATAAGCGGTTGTACTGAAAGTTCCAGAACAAATAAGCAACAAATAAATAAATAGCCTAAAACAAATGTATTATTTCTCAAAATAATTTCCGTGAACGTCAATAATTTTTTCATTAATATCACACCTTCGTAGTGGTCTCAGAAGCATGTTCCTTCATACTGTTCGACAATCTCATTAGGCGATGAAAATCGTTGACCGCGTAATTCATTTTTGATTCTTGGAAACAGGAAGAAGCCACAAGATGCAAGTCGGAACTATATGGATGGTAGTTCAGAAATTCCCGGTTTTCTAACCTTCAAAAAATCGTTTGCCAGGAAGACCATATGAGAGCTAGCGTTGTCGTGGTGCAAGTTGACGTGAAGTTTACGGTTATTATCAAGGAGTTGGCCAGTAACTCTTAGCTTCAGTGTTAGTGTCAAGAGTCGCTTCAGTGCTATTCTCTCGCAGGCCAATTAGGTTGTATTCAGCTCCATTTGAAAAACACCAACAGTCGATTGCTGCTTTGTGTAGGTGTTATAGTCATCTGTCACTATATTCCATACTTGACGTCCTTTTTTGAACCTGGTACTCATGAATTGCGCCAAGCGACGCTTCTCATCAAAATATTTGATATCCAGTCCACGAGCACAGTTCTCTCATACCCAAACGTGTGGTGTGGTTTTGATGGCACCAAATTCATACCAATGACCAAGGATGCCGAAATCTCAAGGTAGGTCACATGGCCGTCTGTTGGGACCATTTCAGTACAAAACCGAAGTTTATGTGGTCTTAGTTAGTTTATGTTAATGAGAACTATAGAAGAATGCATCAGTGAACAGCCCGTATGGTGTGACTCGTGTCTTGAGTAACATGATCTACGAGAATTAATTGATTTATATGAATTAATAATAACAAAATAGTTCAAAGACAATGCATAAGTTTGTGTCTGAATACAATACTCAACATTTTGAATAGAGTAGGGCGTATTTCACGACGTTATTCAGCGTATCCTGACGAAGATATGATACTGCAATGGTCACACCGAAATGGTCGGAAATAAAAAAACAAAATGCAGAACATAAGTAAATTATTCCTTTTTTAATTTTTCGAAATTTTCTCCATTACAATTTATGCACTTTTGTATTCTATAAAACCAATAATTGAAAAAATTACAGTCTCAAGTTGATATTTACAAAATGGCCTGTTTGTAAGCCAGAATCAGCAGTAGAAACTGCAGTTTCTGGGTCTTGAAACCTGTGACTACGTAAAAAAATTTTTCATTCTAGGAAATGTAAAAAAAGTCATTAGAACTCAGGTCAAGACTATACGGAGTATGGGTCAATAATTCAACATTTTTCTGACATAAAAAGTTATTGTCTCATGAAGGGTGTAAGAGCTCACAATGTAAAATGATGCGACGTTTCGGGTTATCTGTACGAAGTTCAGCAATCATTTCTTTTTCTTGAAATGGAATTGTGACAAACTGTCCTTTTTTCGATACAAATGTAGCGATCATTTTCTTCGGCACGCTGCGGAAACGCACTACTTTTGTTGGTTTAAGCTCGTCTTCGAAGACCCGAATTTCCGATTGCTGTTTTCATGCAGGTTCATACGAATAAATCTATGATTTGTCACCTGATACCATGTTATAAACGGCTTTGGATTTCTCTCCATTGAAGGGTTGTAGAGTAAATACACGTGCTGTCTTTTGCTCTTCAGACAAATTGTGGGATACCCAATGGGAATCTAGCTTTTTGCCATCCAATTCATTGTGCAAAATAGTATGAATTGCAGTTACTCTAATACCCATAGTTGCCTGAATCTGTTCGTATGTTGAATGTCGGTCATTTTATATCATTAATTGCACAGTAGCGACGTTTTTAGGCTTTACCGCTATTTTTGTCGGCTTATTGAAGGTACAGTGGTGAAAGGAAGGATCTCGTCAGAAATCTGCATCCCAGCGGTAAATTGTCGCTTGACTAGATGCTTTAACATCATGAATAGAAAAAAAATTCAGCAAGACACTCATCTAGAGATAACCCTCGTCGAAAGTTGTTATTATGACACGGCAATCATAACGTGTGAGCTCCATTTTGTTACGGGCTTGTCAACTTTAAACTTAAATTTAATTAATTCTGTTTTAAAACATTTTCTTAGTAATTGTCTAAACGTCATCTCGATCCTATATGGCCAATATTCACATAACAAAAAGAGGTTCTATTCTAATTCAGTTCAAAATACTCGATTTCCGATAATTTCGGTGTAGTCTTCGTAATGGAGAAAATATAAATGGTTACTTGTACTTATACTAAAATACTAAGGCACTCGCTTTTCTAGTTTTCTCAGAGTACCGTCATACAAACTTGAATAATACAAGCGACAAGCGGGCCCTTACATTCGTTGTAATACACATCCATAATTTTTAAAATAACGTTATTATTAAAAAAAATATATATATATATGTAATTTCTATGACTAAATTTCTAACGCAGTCAAAAATAATAAACAAGCTGAGATATCAGACAAAAAAGAAATCATTAACGTTTTGCTTTAGTATGATACTTTTAAAATAAGGTACATCTATTTTATGCCGTCACAATATAAGTCCACTATTCCTTGCCAAAGGTATAATCTAAATAATAGAATTTATTAATAATTAAATCATCATTTGATACAGGTAGTACGTAGCCATAAGTTTTATATGGGCCAACTCGAACTCGAATGACTAGATTCAAATCTTAGTCCTAATTGGTCCGCTGAATGGCGTCATTATTTGGCATCGATTACAGATAACGCTTGTCCACTGAATGGTCCCGAATTAGGGTACACGCTTCACTGCAAAGTGTTAGCATTGAACAGTTCGCAAATATGTAAGAACGTGTAAGCCAAGCAATGCAAGACGTCAGGCGATCATAATTCATCACCTCCTCTCTTGTCGCATTTCTTAATAATATTTGTATGGTGCAACCGAGCACACGGGCCATCGCGAACTAGATGGTCACTGCCGCCCATGGACACCCAGAGGAGTCACTAGTGCCTTGCCCGCCTTTCAAATACGCTCTTTGCCTGAAAACGTCCTTGTCAAAATGGGGTTCGGCGACAGCCCCCTTTTACCTTTTCGCTTTCTTTCTTTTCACACTACCTGACTTTCTTGCTTTCAAGGGAATGCAGGATTGTCAGGGTCTTTGTTACACTCTTATTTCCTATCATTCCCTTCCTATATTTCTTTATTCCCTACAAGTTAATACATTTATTTAAATTAATTATTCATAGATATTTTTTATTATCTTTTTGTTTGTAATGGATATTATCAACTTCATTATCACCCTTTACATTATATTGATATTTATCATTCTATCTATTATAAACATTCTTTCAGTTTACTGATAGTCTTCTGCAAAAGTTTAAATCTCTCTTTATCATTTACGTTAAAGATATTCAACTATATACTTTGGTGATTGTACCAAAATACTTATATATATATATATATATATATATATATATATATATATATATATATATAATTTTAAGCTATTGCATAGCTTTTATCGCGGGCTTTGAGCGCGGCGACCGAATCAAGAAATTCCGTAACGAAAATAAAACCTAACACCCTCCACTCCGGCTACCATGTAGCTCAGCCGAGCGTTCGCTTAACGTGTATGTATATGATACGACTGTACGAAGCTCGCACGGATCGAGACGAGCTGCTCCGAAATCGGACGAATACTTAACAGCTGTTTGTGAGAAAGTATATAGGTGTATAGGTATCTATCATATCTTTATAATGCCACACTCACCGCATGTGCCCTGTAAGTATACATGCAGGTATATATGTATACATAAGTGTACCTATATACAACAGTGAATAGCAGTTCCTGGTAAATAGCTATACGCGTAAAATTTGTGTATCATGTTTAAAATATGAATAAACAAAGTGCATTTATTGATGAAGAAAGTGATGAAAAATTTGAATTAATATCAAAGAAAAAAAAATACTGCATAAATAAATAAATAATTATAATTGCATAAGTTGATAAAAAATGCTATGCAATAGCTTTACCGCGGCAGTCCCCGAGTGCCACACGTTTAATTTTTTTTTCACAAAGAATTGAGCCGTCTAATGTATTTCTGATTTTGAACCATGTTCTCACAGGTAAACGAAAAATTCAATGATTTTCTACTTCTGTCGTGGTTTCCTTGAAGCTCTGCATCGAAATACGGACATCGATATGCATTCTCGATTAAAGAATCTTCTCCCCGAGAAAAATCTGCCGGTCTGTCTAGAAAGTGCAGCATCTCCCGGATCTTATGAAATGACCACGTTCAAGACCTAGCGTACGCGTGCTAGTGATGTTCGACCATTGTATAAATAAAACTCATCTAATTCAATACGAGAACATGTGCAAGGTGTTCATTACCTCGCCGCAAACGCATACCCTTCCACAATTTCTCTATTTCAAATTGTACCCTTTTTATCGTACCTACCCACGCCGGCCCAATGCGTGTTGCGGTCCGCTAACGACGGCAGTCGCCGATAAGGTGACACTATCCGAGACCAACGGCTTAATGTGCTCTTCGAAGCAGGAAGCGAGTGGTTTCCTTTGGCCTAAGTTAAAAATTGATTCGTCGATTCGCTCGTCGTCGGAATCGAACACTGTGCATTGTATATGGTACGAAAGGGACACCAACGAAATTGGGTTTTTCAGTTGGTCAAAAAAAAGCAAAATTTAATTCGGATCGGTTTTTGAGTTTATATATAAACATTGTCTATCCATTAAGCAGCATTTAGATCTGTATGTGAGATGTGTGAAACTTTAATACGATCGTAACCCATTCAACCATACGGGTAAAATGATAATAATTAAATGTATTATGTTTAAAATTAAATAAATTTCATTACTTCATTTTATAAAAGATTACTTAGAAGCGCGATTTAATTTGAGAGATACAGCCGACTAAATAAGTCTAGAAAGCTCAAGTTGGCAACGTCAGGTACTAAAGTTAAAGGCTTTTTTTATAAAAAAAAAAAGAACTGTCAATCATAAGAATTTTAGGACTTTTGCGAGGTTGCCGTTTAACCTTTCATGAATTATAATACTAGCTATACGTAATGCTATCAGCATTGGTGCTATTCTTCCATAGCGTAAAATAATTGCTGTGTTCACGGATCGAGACTGGATATAAAGTGAAAACATGTAAAAGCAGAAAGTATACTCAGTAGGTATTTAGCAATATTTAAATACAACCGTTTCTACCCTTTTAGTTGATCGCACTTGACTTGTCACCACAATGATCGTAAAAATAAAACTGACTCATCAGTACTTCAATTCAAATATAGACACACAACACACACACACACACACACACACACACACACACACACACACACACACACACACACACACACACACACACACATACACATATGCGACTAGTGGTCTCAAAATTCTCTGAATGTAAACAAAGTCATAAATTATATATAAGAACAAAATGTAAACATGTTACGTTCGACTTATTACAATATGGAATATTCTAACCAACGAAATGAGTGTAAAATGTAAACAACGTTTTGGGATTATTTACGTTTTAAATATAAGAAATATAAGGTACCATTTTCGACAATTTTTTTTTAGGGGAATCATTCTTTGCTTTTGATTAATTAGATATGAGCATAGTTCACAACAATTCGATAATGCCCAACAATTTATAAAAAAAAAATCATAAAACCTTAACATTAAAGGTGAGATTTGTTAATTCCTAGTTGTTCATGACTGAAAGTCATATATATATATATATATTTCTAATTTTAACTTTTGTCCGCGACTTAGTCCGTATGAATCAAAGAATTAGGTGATGCGTGGTTTAGATTTTATGTCAAACATCAAACTAATAAACTGTGGAAATCCTATCAAAATCCGTTCAGTTTTTTGAGTAGTGATCCCTTTTAATATGACGATTATTATTTCGAAAACGTCACATGTACAAACACAGCTTTACTATATAAATAGGCGTAATAAACGATACTTTATATGTAAATAATTGCCATTTTAAAAGCTTAAATTATACCAAAATGTTCAAAGTAATATAATATCAAGTCCGATTACGATCACAATACAATAAACGTCAGTAACGTGTGATATTTTTAAACGATTATTTACTTTGGAAAATTTACAATTACCACTACTTACACATACTTATGCAAACATACATAATAATGTAGACTACATATGTGAGTATGACTTACTTATTATATTAAGTATTCACTAATGGGAAGTAATAAGATAATATATATTTTATTGATATATACAAATAAGAACAAATAATGACATTTATTTATACAATATGAACGAAGTATAAAACTTGTACAAAGATCTGTGCTTACAATAAAATAATTGCAATAATAATCGTGCATACGGTTCGTTACGTTTAAAAAGGCTGAGTAGGCACATTGTGCGGTGAGGTTGTTACTACCAAATCACCTCGACAACCTTGCGTTTGCGCACATTAGGCCGCTGCATTTAAGGTGGCGATAGACTGTACAACATACGTTCTTTTCCAATATAAAGTAAGAAACGAAATTCGATTTTTAAAGCTATCAAAATCTATTCTTTTGATAGCTTTAGATAATAGGTATGAAACTATAGAGAAAAATAAAAAAAATCACTTAAAATAGACGATTTTTTGGCGTCATTAAATTGAATCACTCCAATTTTTAAATTTAATTTATAACTGAAAATAATTTTTATAATTTTTTTTTAATTGATAACTGCTCCTATTTTCTCATAAAATCTTAAATTCACTATTGCACTGATAATGAAATTTTTAATTCAACCACATTTATTGACATGAAGTTGCCTCCAGTAACGAGTTTTTCGGACTAGAAAAAGTAGCGTTTGCACAATCGTAGGTACAATTCAATAATTTCATATATATATATATATATATGAAATTATAAACAAATTTTGTAAAGATTTTTTTTGTCAGAAGTACGTTAAAAAATAAAACAAGAGTTTACTACTACGGTCAGCCTCATGTTACCGCTTCTCAGCAGAGTGGTGATTAACTTTCTTCTTGTGACATTGGCTGTCCACGCCGGGCCGTCGATAGCGGAACCGACTGGTGCTGCTATCGACGGTCGACAACGATACGACAACGCACCGAGGGGTGATTCAAATTCAAGATATCTCTATTTCATAGGTTATAATTCAACAAATAAAATACGTCATTAAATTTAAAGAATTTACAGTTATTAATTACTTTTTTAATACTATCCAATTTTTTTTTAATTACCACTCGCCATCCCTCAAGGAGGACGAGCAAGAAACTTGAGGATAGCTCTATTCAAACCAATTACATAGAAATACAAACAAATATAAAATTAGTGTAGGAAAAAAAACCTGTAGGAAGTCAAGGTCATTATGTCCGTTTATCCTCTAAATATTCAGAGATTGCATAATACCCTTTTGGGCAAAGTGTTTGCTTAATGAATACTTTAAAATTGTATAAGGGTAAATTTTGTATATCCACAGGAATTTTATTGAACAAAATTATTTAATTAAGGTTAAAAAATATATTTGATTAACGTGCTCTTTCAAGGCAAGAATCGAATGGTTTATTTTAATCAAATCATAGACAGGTCGGTCGATTCGAACACGGTACACTTTTGCTTTGAAAGCGATGCTGTTAGCCACTGTACTATCGGCACTTTATGGTCTTGTTCAATGTTAACAACGATCTTTTCTAAAGGCGGTTCCATGGGCGTGACGTTACACGACTTGTGCGGGATTTTTACATATCAAGTTTGAATGAAAAAAAAAGCCGTATATACTTAATAGACTACGTATTATTATCCAACTCTATTTGGCAGGAATAAGTGTGTGGCTCTCGATGTTTATGTACAATAAATAATAATAAACGATTAACCGACCTTAATTACATCGATCAATTTTTTTAAAACATATTTTATATCGTTCACACTGTTCCGATCACGTTTAAGTGTTCGCATAAATCGATCTATCGCCCCCTTAAGACGTTCTCTCGCGCATCCCAAATATCGTGTGTCGCAACCGGCTTTGATTAATCTCGACCCCTTTATTGACCTAGACACGTTAAAAGATGGTCTGAGCGTTTTGTAGGCCGTCTACTCTAGCCACCGCCGTGTAGGTGGTCACGAGGGGATCAAGCGCGAAACCCACCTCGCATCTGCGAGGGTTCAGTATGTTAATAATCCGACTAAATGATAAACAGGCTTCAGCATAGAGGTTATAATTGGATGTATATTTTAGAAATCACTATTGCACGCCCCATAAGCGGAGCGTTGAGGTAGTGCTCTATTCTCGCTTTGTAAAAATCGAGCTACTTTTTGAACTTAAAATTTTTTCATGTTACTCTTAATGTACTTATCTATAGATATATAATGAAAATAGGTTGTCTTTGTTCGCCAATCACGTAAAAACTACTAAACGTATAGACATGGGACTGGGACCATTCGATGCGGGATGATTTGTAGATGGTTCTAGGCTACTCATTTTTAGAATTCCGTAAATCCTTTGTCATTTTATTTATAATAAAAATTACCCAGCGAAGCGGGCGGGTCAACTAGTAAATTCTATAAATCGTACATGTCAATTTGTACACTCTCCTATTAATATTTTATTTGCGTGTGTTTTTGACGTGCATAAGTACCTAACTTTTTTTTATTAATTTTTTTTGTACTTTCATTTGTTTAATAAGTTAAAACAAGTATAAATTAAAAATTTAAATTTACATGTTAAAAAAAAAACAACTTAATATGTAGGTGATGCTATTTCTAAACATTTTAACGGAACAAAAACAGCCAAAGTTTAGTGCATATCTACCGGCGGAAAATGTATATTTATTAAGAGAAAAAGTAAAAACTGGCAGCATTTTCAATTTAGAGGTAAATTTTGCAACACGCCGTATTATATAAGGTAGATTAGATAGAGCTAGAGATACAGATTAGATTGTAAGGTAAATAACATAGAATTATAGAACTAAGTTATATTACAATTACAATATGCCAACTTAAAATATGTAATACATGAAACAGACGTAGAGTAAAAAAACACGCAACCAAAATATTCCGTCGAAGGTTAGCGAATTAACCCAGTTTTTTTTTACGTAAATTTTTAAAATACTCTCTCTTTCTCTTTCCGCTCTCGTCTTTGGGTCATTCTGGGACTATGTCAGTTATGAAAAAAAATTTAAAGGTATAGTATACATGTTTAATTACAAAATAATAAAAAAAAATATCTTCCGGTGCATTTGAATGTACCCATTAATCGCTGATACAAATAATAATGATAATACGATATAAATTAAGAAAAGTATATCTTATTATTTTGAATGAGCTATTGTTGTATATTCGTAATTTTATATACTGGTATCTTGGAAATGGTTTTCGATGATTTATATTTTGGTAAATTTTGCTTTTCAAGTTTCCCATATTAGATGTCTTCTTTGGAAAATTCGATTAAAAAATATTTTTCCAAGAGCTGTTTTATAACGCCATCTCGTAAAGTCTTTAAGTAATTGCATCGTTGCTATGCGATTATATACAGTGTTAAGGTACCAATAGGCTTAACGTAATATTCTCAACAACAGATGGCACTACACGACATAAATATGTGATATATGCGTAAGAGTAGGTAATCGCAAAACGTTTTATACTATGTAATGTTTGCATATTATATACGTGAATATTTATTGTTGGAAATAATCATAAACAACTTTTCCCGTGGGCAGTTATCATGTTCCCATGGAAAATTCGAAGGACGAGCGATTCGATTTATAGGTTTCGCGAAGAGATGTAGCATCTTTGTGCAAGCTCTACCGCGTATACTATGGGGAGCGCTCCGAAGACCTATTGAACCTAATTCCCGCCGCTGATTACCAGTCACTGTTCAGCTCGTCGAAAATACCATCAGTACCATCTTGACGACTGACGTTCTGCTACCGTACAATTCATGTGCAATTGTACCTACGCCACGTACGGTGGTGATTGTGTATGATTTACTATTCAGATGCTCGTCTACCCAACGCATGGATTTAGCTTCGATTAGGTAAAAACTCACATGTCAATTTGTCTGTGGTAAGAATTTTAATCCTGCATCTCCTAAATCTAAGGTAATATGATGACCACTTTCACACCAATATTATATTGGCAACATATTTATTGTATTTACCGAGAGATATTATTTCTATTGAGTTTGAATATTGAATTTTTTATTATGACATGCAAAAAAAAAAATGATATTTTTTGATAATTATAGCTTTTTATATAACATGGAAAGGGTAGACTTGAATTAGTATAATACGACTATTCAAATTGAAAAAGGGCTTTATTTACATCATACAATTATATTTCAATCAAATATGGCCATTAATAATGTAGAATATTACCAATTAAAAATTTTTCTTATCCTTTCCTCCGCATTAGTATTTTTATAGAATTGAGGATCCAGTGTCTTTGAGAATTCTATTTGAGAGACAGTGTCATCTTTACTTTTTTTTTATAAAAAAAAATCATATAGTTTAATATATCTATTAATTTCCGACCTTGTTACAATTACTTTACATCTTAAGTATAAATTCAAAGCAATTTTAACTATTACAACTTTGTAAGTTAAACAAACTCCGAAAGCTAAAAGAGGGCTATACTATGACATACGCAAGACAAATACTAAACTTATGCAGTAAGAGTTCTGAAACACCTAAATGCAACTACTCTAAGTGCAAAATTAACAGCTTGCGTTCACAGACAAATTTACAAACAGTGTTACGTAAAATCCTCAAATATCACTGCAGAACTATCACAGTCTGTCTAGATCTGACACCTACCTGTGATGCAAAGAAACCTTTTAAAGCCAAATTATAATCCTGTAATATCTATATTTGAGATACTCATTATTATAGCATTTGATTTCGATTATGCTAACCGATATTATTATTTAAAGTTTATTCATTAAATTTGGTTTAATCTGTCCAGCAGTTGGATTGAAGTTTCCCGTGGAATATATAATCGTCATGAAGTACGATGAGGATTCTTCATTGTTCATGACAAATGAAAGCCTTCAAAAGATTACAAATGAAACCTGAGACATGATCACATCTGGGATACCTTTCTCTGAAACTGACTGTAAAAATGACTGTAAAAACAATTGGTTATTACCATTTTAGTGATAAATGTAAGTGATATTTGCTACCTTTCATAATAAACTTTTTGTATTTCATGAAAATATTATTTACAAATAATAAATTTTCGAGTGTACAAATTTCTCAAAAAAGTATTTAATTAGGTTAAGTTTTTAAGGTGTTTTATACTATTATTATTATTATGTTTTTTTTTGTGTAAGTTATTATAGTCACAATTATTTAGTGTGCTTGGGTAATTAAACATTATAATTCCTCTAGTTTGTTTTAGTGCTGTGAGACGATTGTAAATATCAAAAAAAAAAAAAACTAAAGCTGTTATATTTACCTTTTTAGGCAATAATAATAAAAAGTAGTTTCCATCCCACAGAATCATTCCAAGGACCTTAAATTTAAATTAAGAGTCAGTTTCTCTTAATTTAAATTTCGGTTCAGTTTCCAAAATACTAAATTTTCAGTTGTCAGTTTTTGAGAAGGAATACAGCATCCGTGAAAAACAAATATCGATGACAACCTTATAAACATCTTTATTTAGATTTTCTGAAAAATAAATTATTTTACATCCTAGGAAAATATATATTATATAAAATATAACAGTTTAATTTAATATACAAGCGGGGGCAGGCTGTTTCTGAAAAGTCAGTGAAACACACAAGAAAAAACGTAAACATTTAATGTGGAAATTCATTTTTTCTAAGATAATTAAAAAACAAAACTTACATACCTGATATAGATACAAACAAGTAAATATGTTAAAACTAAAAATGCATCTATTGGCTATGGAAGTACAAATAAAAGGAAGACATTGTTTATAGATCGATATAAACACTAGAACATAATCAAACGCAGCCTCACAACACATTCAGGAAAGACAAGTGAATGATGCCCAACAAGCAAATCTAGAATTCTATGACAAACCTTCATACTGTCCCGGAGAAAAATACTTAACGGCTACAGAAAAAAAAACTTCTTTTTATATACAATTTGAGAATTGTACCATAAAAAAAAATGACTCACCATGTAAACCATTAAGCGTTCTTTTCTCGTATTTTTCGCGCTACAACGCACAGCTCCGTTCCCTACACAAGAAAGTAAACATAATATAATTACAATTTAATCTTTCATAAAATTTTAGATTACTATCGGTAAATGGTATTACCTAAAACTAGGTAAATGGAATTACCTAATACTAGGTAAAAGGAATTGTTCAGTTATCAGACTGACTAAATGACTGCCAAAATGAAATTTAAATCGGATATTATTTTGGCATATTACTTAATTTAGCGATAAGAATAACAGAAATCTACTAGAACCAGTTCGTGATTACAAAATTTTGGAAACTGATATTTTTCAATGATTGCATATGATCAAAGTCGAACCAGTTGACAGACAGACAGGCATACCGACACTTCCATTATTTTTTGTATATAGTATAGTCGAGGGCGGCAATCGAGCAGATGAACCATCAGAGAATGAATGGTCACCGCTGCCCATGGATGCTCGCAACTCCAGAAAAGTAATTAGGGTGTTACCGGTCTCTTACGAGGGAATAGGGTATCTAATGGGTCGATGGAAGGGCAAAGAGGGATTGAGTCATCCGAACTCTCTGAGGTGCTCTCATAAGGATCACATTTTCGAAATTTAGGTCCGTAATACAGAGATTATTACTCATTTGTTGTGTCATATACATTTTAATAAGATTCCTGATATGAATTAAGCTTATAACATATTAATTCATAATAACAGTTTCGATCAAATACTTTGAATTAAATGTGAAAAATGAGCCGAAAAAAATTATATTTTGATGCGTTTTAAACATTAAGAATTATTATTATTAGAATTTCTTATAAAGCCTGATGTATGGTAGACATCAAAAATAATTATTACTAAATAATTTGAATCGAAAAATAGATATTGTTTTTTTGATCATGAATTTATTCAACAATTTTACGGATTGGTTTACTGTAATATTCTTTAATCTGGAATCTTTAAATAAAGTTTCCATTTTATCATCGATATTAATTTGATGCTTATGAATTGTTTATGGTAAATACAATAAGCTTAATAAATCCATGATTAGAGTTAAAAAAAGAAGGATAAAATAAAAAAGAGACAGCAATTTTTTTATATAATACAATCTGTTTTGAGTCCCTCTTCTGCTTTTTACAAAAGACAGGGCGGGCCAAAAAAATTAAAACATGAAAATTTCATAATAATATGATGAAATTACTTGAAATATTTTAATAATATTTGGTTTCTGTTCGAAAATAATTGTTTTAATTTTAGAAATGGCTTTAAAAGATCGATAAAGTCAACTATCGACTCATTATCTTTTTAAATTTAGAAATATTGGAAAAAAATGGACTATAAGACCATGATGAAATTTGCTCACTTAGAAAGCATAGGAAAATTCATATTTTTTAACATATACATGAGGCAAAAATAAGTTAATTTTCAAAATTAAATTAATTCTACCTCACAAAAATACAATGACTGAGTAGAGTGAGGGCCCAAAATGTATGTATCAAATGTATAAAATGTATGCAATTACATAATTAGTTCTACTATTAGTAAATAATAGACCACGATTTAATACCCAATAAATACTTTAATCATAATTATTGTGGCTAAATAGCTTGTTTAGATGTGTAATTAGTATATAATAGTAATAAAAAAATATTGAACCTATGTAAATACTTTTATGTAAAGCTTTATGAGGATGGAATATTCTTGTAAAACTTTAGGATCAAAATATTTTTTATTTAAAATACAGTAACTGGATGTTATTCAACTCGGTACTAAATGCATTAATTGTTTCTTGCAATTTTTAAATTATAATACATGTGTGAGAATATTATTAATTACTATATTAATCTAAAAAAAACACACAAGACACTTACCCAACAATAAAATAGGTATATTCTTCGAGAGTGATAACTTCACAACACATAGCAGTAAGAAAAATAAATATGAAATAGGTTGTATGAAAATTACTGGCTTTAAATCTCACTAAAATGAGTTTAATTCTAAAATAATGCAAAATACTGGCCTTAAGTTAAAGTAATACTATAATTCACATTTCCATACTATTCTTATTTATTCAGCATACTGTATGAATTGTTTCATATTTCTGGAGATCTGAAACAAAAAATTAATTCATTAGGATTTTCAGTTATTATATGAAAATACTACATTAGATATAATTTTTTTCTTTTTAAATAATTAACCACTCTTCTTTAAATTTACCAAGAACGGTGTTTTTTTTTAAATAGTATCCACATCAGTAAGTAAATATACCATTTAAAGTAAAAAAAAAATTTAATTAAAAGTACCTGTTGGGATTTTAATATTATTCTAAAAGGCATTAACATAATGAAAATTCATCTAAATAATTATCCATGAAATAATAATGCTATCCTTGAGTTTCTGGAGATAATTGCCTAAATTAAAGGATGCACAAACGATTTTTTACTAGTATGCTAACTAATAGGCGATTATAAATTATATTTCACGAACGTAAACCCCCCTATAAAAACACATATTCCAGCGGAAAGCACATATTGACACTGAATAACCACAATTTACGCCATTACAGCACAATTTGAAGTTTTAATATAGAAAAATCAAACCACAGCAAAAACTTTACCAAAGTTTAAATATGCATAGAGACTCGTGCGCAATCGTTCGTAAATATTTTTAATGGAACTGTCAAAACTGAAGCCTTAGTGCGACAAAATTAAAACATCATAGCAACACTGGAACGCGACATCGATCGAATGTCATTTTAATTTTGTAGGCTTATCGCAAGAACTAAGGTTACTGAAAAAAAAGCCTGTCACTCAATTACGGGACACACGGATGTCCGGTTGTGACCCCGTTTATTATTCTCGTATTTTTTTTTTAGGGCAAACGGAAGATTTTTAATATTGCAAATATCGATTTAATTTACGGTAAAAACGCGAGACCGCTAACCGGCTAACCGCTAGTCGTGGCCTTCTAACACTGTCCGAGTAAAACACGCAGGGATAGTAAAATATAGCCGTTCGCCGGCTTGTAAGCCTATCGGAACAAGCCGGCATTACTGTAAGTGCGTTTAACGAGGAGCCGATAGAGAACCATCGAGCCCTAAATATGCCAGAAGGTATTGCATGAGATACGTGTAAATAATGATTTTTGTTTATTAGTGTACTTGTCACCTGCGTATTGGTATTATATTTTAATAAAATTTAAAGGAAAAAAAGAAGTTTTTTTTTATTTGATAGTTATTTATACAATTGTATAAATAACTTTTTAAATGTTCTTGTTATCGAAACACTCTAGCAGTGAGTACATTATTCGTTTAACAATAATCGTCGAAGAACTTGACTTTTTTATAGTTCTCTTTAAAAATCCAAATAAAATTTAATAGACTAGTTAAATCTACATTTTTTTATATATTTCCATAAAGCAGTTTTATTCGAACTAGCTAAGCATTTATGGCTCATTCTGACGTATAATTCTTTATCTGTTCTCGATTATGGTCTCAATTTAGATCCCAATCCTGTTTTCAATATTTACAAATCAACAGGACTCGTAAACACATTCAACTAAGTATACATAAATATAGCTAGATTACAATGTATTTTTTTTATTCTTTTTACTATTTCTTCTTACCTTCCATCTAAACTTGTCATGTGATAATTATCGCCAAACGCTAAAATTTCCTTGTAGTTGTTGTTTTTTAATAAAAATCATCGCATATTAATTCCGAAGTTGAAAGCTTCTAATAAAGAACGAAATTGACAAAATTAAAGGTTGCGATCTTGACCTCCAACTTAAGACAAATGATAAAATTCTAAAGGAAGACATAAAAGTTGTCGAAACCTTTGAAACAATTTTTATTTGCATTCCAATTTCGACTACCAAATCTTTCAATTCATCTCCCGCACGTGTCTAGGCTAATTGTTTATTATTAAATTATTAACAAAGTGCTAATCAAATTTTCAAGTTTGCCTCCTCAACCAGGTAAAATGGTTATTCTAAAATTTGTAGTAGAAGTATATTTATAGAAGAAAAAATAAACTATCAGTGAAACGTTTGAAAATGACTTGACGACGTTGTTCGTTATGTAAAATAGAGAATAAACATAAGTTTATAAACCATGTAAAATTATAATATCCTTAACAACCGTCTTATGAGGGACCGTTTTTGCATGTTATCAGCCGATGAACCGTGAACTCAATGAAAAGGTTAATAAAGTCAAAGAAAAAAAAACCCCTTTCTAAGTCCGCATATTGTGTTCCCTTAAATGTGTACGCACATTTAAGGGAACCATACGTTGCGTGTGATTCGACATGCACTTCATCGGTTTCTATTAAACATAATGCATTAATTATTAATTTAAATTTATTAAATATTTGATTATTTCATATAAATATTGAAGATTATATTTTTCTGCACCCATAAGAATCATCTTTAAAAAAATCCACATTCACAACATCCCTAGTCTACGTTCACTCGTCCTTTCCAAATGGCCAAACAACTGTGACATACCTTTTTCTACTCTAGTCACTGCATCTTCCTTCCAACCACACCGCTTTCTCACCTCATTCTTCTCCAATACCGCTATTGTCTTGTATTTACAGTCTTTAATGTCAGTAACTTTTTGTGACGAAATGTGACAATGCGCGACAAGGAGCAGGTCGCAAGCTTTGTGACGTCAAACCGAAATACGAAAACGAAAAAGTCTTTAAGTCTTTTTTTTTGTCTAATATTTAAAGTATTTTGAATAAACAGAAGTTGTAAAAACTACTGTTTTCATTTACGTGTGACCACCTGCGACAAAGACGAGGGGGTCAAAAACCTTATAAGTTATGTGACGTAATTTATGGATGGGCCCCTATTCAGAAATTAATTTTTGGATTATGAAAAAATCAATAGGAAGTAAATAAGAAAATATATATTTTCCAAATCGCTTATTAGATGACGGAGTTGTAAGGTAACAAACATAAAAAAAACTACAACCGAATTGAGAATCGCCTTCTTTTTTTTAAGTCGGTCAAAAAATATTCCTATGGCATTTCGCGAGCTTATAATTAACTAGTAATAATGGTTTATTAAATTTCGCATTTTAAGTCATACTAGCTTCCACCTGCGGCTTTGACGGCGTGGATATATGGAATTTATTTGTCAAGTTTTTGTATCAATCGTTCAATCCCGATCTAGAGCTAGAGCTCACTAGCTCTAGCTCTAGATTCCGATCCAGGTACTTCTAATGCTGATCTCAGCCACGTTCTTAATCTGATTTAAGTTCTAGACCGACCTCAAGTAAAGGTTGGCCTAGTCTTCCTTAATCTTCCTTCAATGGCTTCTTGAAACATATTCACCGTCGCATCCAAGCTTCTAAGTCTTGTATCTCTAAGCTTGTCTTTAATTTTCCGATAAAAATCCCAACGTGCAAGGTCCGGGCTGTATGGCGGATTCGCCAACAGTTGTATATTTGAAATCTTCACTCATTTGTTGAATTAGTGGATAGCGTGGACGCCTTGTTGTGGTCAAAGACGGCTTTGCTGCGAGGGATTTTTCGCGATCTTTCCCAAACCCTCTGTGTAAAAAAGGGCCGGCATATACCTACGAGCAGCCTGAAACAGTCAATATCAAATGATTCGAGCTGCGACTGCAAAGTGAACTACGATATTATATATTCATTGATAATATACCGCGAGCATTTGAGCAGTCGCTGAAGCCCCGAGCGGTCATCAGCCACAGGCAAATTCCGTGGTGCGGTAATGCAGGTGCCACACATATATTGACAGCTCGGGCTGCGGGGAATACTACGCTAGAGTAGTTTTCCCCGCAGTCCGAATCCTACCGCCTATCGCCACGTCCGCACTTGTCTTAGTTGTTTGATCGTATGAAATGAAAAGCGTGTGTGATAACCATGCGCTTATTAGTACTGCTAAATTGCAAGAACTTATTTGGAACTACAAAATGAAGAACCACGACGACAAAATAAAAATAATTGATGGGCAGTTGTTTGTGCAAAAGTAATTGATGATAAAACGGTTGAGGACAAAAATAAAATCAATAATTTATTCAGTTTATATTTATTTTCAAAATTACAGCATATAAACGAATATATCTATGAGTACAGCCTTAAATAGTTGGTTCATATTAAATTCGATTGGCAATCTAGTTTGCCTTCATAACTTACAATGTAATTTGCAAATACTTCTCGGATTGCAATTAATGTGGGTCCACCTGGACGAACCTATTGGGTGGAGTGTATTATAGAGCGGGGAATGCCTTCTAATTTCTACTCTAATTTATACCCGTATCGTTTCTTTACATAGTTACGTAGAACACATGCTTCTTTGACTTATATCCTTTGCAAAATCATCACCGACGTTAATCGGTGGTCGTAAGATGCGCCATTTATTAGCCAACATACTAAAGGTGCGTTCAATATAATCCGTATTTTATTCGACCACCATTAATCTGTGGTGGTCGATCGATGGTGGAATGGAAAAGAAAAGATGGTGAAATGAACCACCACAATCGATCACGTGATAATCGATGGTTAAACATTCAGTCATTCTATGGTGAATTCTTCCCTCTATATGGAGGCAATAAATTTTCTTGCAAGCTGAACGCTTCGTCTCCAACAAGTACCTTCGATAATAAGGGTCCATTTCGGGATATTGCTGAACGGTGAAGTATAGTCAACTTCTTTTCTTTCCTTGTGACATTTTGTATAGAGTCCTCTCTTCCATAATAATCTATATCCACGAAGGTGAAGATACAATTACTGTAACATACAGCCGGAAGTGTGATTGAATAAAAAATTAAAATGATAAAATGACGAACCTCTTTGTTCTGGTAGTATTATTCGAACATGTTTCTCTTCAACTACACAGAGACAGTTCGAAAACTTAGCAGTTTCTTTAAAACCATTTATTGTCGTTTTCTGTTCATCTTCAGCCAATTGAGGCATATGAAAGGAAAAGCAGCATTGTCCAAAATTACACGAAACGATTTTTATAATAATAAAAAAAAACATCACGGAAAACCGTTCTTATGTATTAAAAATAATGCTGTATTAAATCCAACAATATCCCATATAAAATGTCAAGAAAATTCAACAAGATGTGGCAAACACAGCAAAATCCAAGTGTCACATTCAAAACTTGCAATATCCGATTCAGCCAATCAGAGACAAGTAAACATGGCGCAATTACTATGGATATTGTTCTCGTCAGAGTAAGAATCCTCCGTGATATTCAAGTGTTTCAGACCACATTTAAATTCATTATTAAAATTTAGATGTACTCTCATGTAGATGAAGTATTTTCCCATCCTTGTAACCAGCAATAAAGTTAGAAAACGTTCATCGCAACCAGAAAAATGGAAGCGTAACTTGACCAAAACTATGAGGTTAGTTTAATAAGACTTAATAGTTTTGATAAATCATTTAAGGTATATTTTGGAATTCAGGGTATATCAATATCTATCTTAAACGAATTAATAAAATTAATTCCAGAATATACTAATGAATAAAAAAAAATGGAAGCGTGATTTTGAATATAAAACTGATAATATCTAATATAAAATAAAACGATATAATCATATATTATTGTAGATAAATTCCCCTTGATTAATTTACCGTACATATAAATTTCGTCCAGTCTGCCCGTGCATCCGTTTTAATTTTATTGATTCTTGATTTATTACTATCAATGTATTTGTTTGTGTGTGGGTAAATTAAATAACAGTTTAATTTTTTTCCAGGTATTCGTCCAAAAACCCTGCCAAGCAGACCAAAATGTCTACATAAAAAGATGCTACAAGCTATGCATCTTTGTCAATGGTGAAATGTCAAACGATTTTTCGATGCATTTTATAAATATAGAGAATTATCAAAGCACTGTTCAGTCAAAAAAGTTTGCCTTCGTAGACCAACTAAGTGTTTCGCGTTCAGTTTGTTCCAAAAGAAACGTTTGGAAGTATGTCTGATGTTTTATTTAAAAGTATTACAGATAACTAAATACCGATTTCAGACAATAACGAAAGAATATTTTAAGGCAACAACACTACTAAAAGAGGTGGAAATCGTGCTTCTCAAAAGTGTCAAGAACAAAAAAAATCAATAACTAATAAAAAAAGTTTAATTGTGTTGAGCCACACTGTTGTCGAGGTAAGACAACACGTTATTACTTACTTGTGGAATTAAGCATCAGTAAGTTATATAAAAGCAGTTATTATTTTTAAAGACTATAAAGGAAGATAGAGCTGAAGATAATAGACAGTTTAACAGAAAATGAGGGTGATGAAATGACAGAAATTGCCTGAAAAAAGCGATAGTCCTCTGAATATCACCAATAAACGTACTGATAGCAAAAATAACAAAGGAAAATTAAACGCGACTAAGGAGGGTACATTAATTGAGAAATTATCTCAACACGTTGAGGAAAAACGTCGGATTCGGCGACCGAAGAAGATAAAATGTTTTCCTACCATTACTTGGACAATTAAAGAGATGTGAGCCGTCACGGGACGCCTGGAAGATGTGAAACATCGAGTTTGTACAAGTAATATGCTTTAAAAGCGACAGGAACTAAATATAGCATAAATGAAAAATTAAATATGACGAATTTTTTACAGAAAATGATGACTATTTACTTAATAAACATTTATTTTCATTAAATACAAAAATTCAATATTAATTCCAAGTTGCCACAACTTAATTCATTTCGTCTGAGACTTCAGTAATAGTTATATTCGATGTTTCCTCTGACGGTATTACTGTGATAATTACTTGTCATAGTAACAATTAATAATAATTAATAATTGATTATTAATAACCAATTATTAATCAAAAATACAATCATATTAATCAAAATGTAGTAATGTGTACGGTGTGGCGACGGGTCGCCACGCTATACTATAGATATATATATAGTCCGCAGGTAGTAGTGTGTACGATGTGGCGACGCGTTGCCATGCGCAAGCGACTGTGCAACTCCCTATACACTCGGTTCGATGGTGCTGTTTACTACGGTATACATTTTGACTAAATATATACCATTTTATAGCGTGGCAACTCGTTGCCACACAGTGCACTCTATTATAAATAGACTGTATATATACTCTAGTATATCGTGGCGACCCGTCGCCACGGCGAGCGTCGCCACGCCAACAATCCAGTTTATCCTACGCCTATAGATGTTTCACATCAAAATTGACGATCGCTATAAATTAGATGCAAGGACGAAAATAAGCAACTCAATAAAATACTTTAAAGGAATGTTACAGAACGCATATCCAAATTATGGCGATAACAGGGGATATTTTGCATTCTCAGTTGCGTTATCCCGCTGTTGTAATATTCAAACAGCGAGGATATTACAACAGTGGGGGTTGTTGTCCTACACTCTCCAAATCAGCTGGTGACCAACCTTTTCCAACTGATGATCAACATTCTCCAACACCATTTCAAGATAGTCTTCCTCCTCCGTTTTCGCTATCGAAGGATGTTATTTTTAATATTTTCGAATAAGTAAATTTTCTTACTAACCCCTTAAAGTCACAACCAGTCTTTCTTCGCTATGGATACTTCTCCTCGTAACGTTGTCTGGACGTTTAAATTTGTCCTTCAATATATAATTTAATTCATCAAACGAAAACATAGACATTCTAAAATAATGAGAAACCTTTTCTTCGTCACATCGAAGTTCCATATATAAATGATGAAGTTCTCCGTGTTATTCTCATAATTGTAATATTGGATGAACCCATAATTTGTTGTTACTACACCTTCGTCTGCGTCTGCGCAAACACAGCAAAAGTAGTGCTTTCTTTTCAAAATCCATATTGTTAATGATTAATTTTCTTGCACCTCAAACAATTGACTATGTATGCTCTAGCCGTCCGTGTACGCGGGCCCTAAGTGCTTTACGAACCACATTTGGTTTTCAAGCGTTACTGTAATGTTCTGATTTGTCCAAGAAGGATACAAGCATTCTTTTTTTTTGTATTGTAATCTTTAACATCTTTTAATTTTCGTCGGCAAATCCTCAAATCGAAAGACTTGTTATGCCGATCGGCTTCCTTTTTAAAGTTAATGCAGTAGGTACAATCAGGTCACATCGTCTATTGCTTGTTTGCGTCTATGATATATGCAACCAATGATTGTCATCTGCGACAATTTTTTTATTATTTAACGACACCACTTTTACACTAGCCGTCGCTGGGCGTTCATTAAATCATACGGTATTTATTCATCGAAGCTTCAGATCTATATATAAGATCTTGCGCTCTTGACTCATACCAATACTGAATACAGTACAAATTTGCTCACAAGTAGTTTTTTATCAGTTTAGATTAGTTGTCGTTTAATATCAATATCAGTTTCGGTAACTGCAGTTGCCGGCCGGCCCTCACGTATATCATCAAAGAGGTGATCACATCCACGGCTGATTTCAACGGAGCAGGAATAGCTGTAAGACGCTACATCATCACCACTGCTCCATCATCACCGAATGCCAAACGGGACTTTGACTATTTTCGATGAAGTGTTTTAAATTGGTACATAAGTACCTTATACAGCACCGGATATTAATTCTTATTTTTTTAAATCGTTTATAAGTTTTAAAAATCATGTTTTTAAATTCCGTTTCAAATTTCGCTCCGAAACGTCAAATACCTCGTCACGTGACCGCTGTGACGTCAAATGTTCACAGTAAGGGTAAACCGATAAGGTGATTTAAAGTTTTTGCGCATTTATTGCTGTACAATATGAATTCTAAGTTTTACAAGTGTTTTGTGGTGCCTTAGTGTGCAAGTACTACAATCAGAACATCTGACAAGTTATTTGTTCATGTTCCACGTCCGGAAAACAGGAAAATGTGGCTTCAGCTGGCCCGCAGGGATCCGGCACTTGTAGCGACGTAATAAAAAATATTTTTTTTGGAGTTTATTGGAGTTTACTCCTTAAGAATCGATTTCATATTTAGGCCCGGGGTATGGAATTTTATGGGAGTAAAATCAAGTGTTAGATAAATGACGTTACGCTATCGTCATGGTTACTGTTTACATTTCAGAATGTGACAAATACCACTTATACTTGGTGGAGATTTTAATATTGATTTTAATAAAAAAGATGGTTTCCGTTTAGTATAATTTCTGAAAGATGAACTGAATTTAGATTTAATTTCTGACAGAACACTAGGGACTAGATATGGTACAACAATTGATGCGATGTTTTCACGATTTATCACACATGTATCTTCCGACATTCACATCCACCAGGGTGCAAGGAGCGTTAAAACAACCAACACAACCTCGTTAAGCGGGCCGCTATCATGCAATGGTCAAAGAGCGACAAAACATTCTTAAGGCAACCACATACCACCACCGATAGACATGCCTGTCAAATGTCACAGACAAATCATCACCAGCATTACCCAAATAGTTACAGGTAAGCGTCCAGTAATGGCGATTTATAAACGTCAATTTGGTCGTTGAGCATATTATTATTATCTTTAGTTTTAAAATTTCGAAGGATTCCAAAACATTTAAACGTAACCCCTCCTCACACACATACAAAACATCGAATTTGTGATCTTTATTAAGCTTATGACCGGTTTCCAATAGATGTTTAGCAAAATGGGATCTGTCTGATTTATTATTTCTAAAGGCCGAAATATGTTCTTTGTATCTTTTTTCAAAACAACGTCCGGTTTGTTCTACATATATTGATTTACAGTCATCACAAGTTAATTTATAAATACCTGATTTTTTTATTATTGTGTAATTTATCTTTATTGTTACATAAAGTTTTTAAATTGTTATTTGTTTTAAAGGCCGTATAAATATTTTGTTTTTTTAAAAATCTTGAAATTTTCTCCGAAATTGTACCAAAATATGTCAAACTAGCTATATGTTTGTTTTGGTCTTATCAAATATAAAACTTAATAAAAATGAAGAATCGCTTCTTAATAAAGGAATAAAATATAATTTCATAAAAAATTCAAATAATAAAACGCGTAATGAGACACTGGCGATAGATACTGAAATATCTCTACACAAAAGTAAATCTAAGAGTCCATAAAATACAAAATTTCGGATTTAATAAAATTTAATAATAGTAGTACCGTTTCGGACTATGTATACAATGTAGATCATAAAACGTTAATATCATTAAAACAAAAAATATTGAAAGAAAATATAGGTATTAGTAAAGCCGATAAAGGGAACGCTATTGTAATAATGAACAAGTCGGATTACAATACTAAGGTTAATAATATAATTAATAACGAAAAAAGAATTTCAAAAATTAAAATATGATCCCACCAATAAATATATTGCGGAAGTTAAATTTAGTACGGAAAATAAATTTAGTACGGAGTTATAATTAGCCACAAGGTAACGGACAAAAGCTACTTTTTGTTAGTTTGTTTGTCTGTTTCTTCGTTCATATGTTTTTTCATAGTTCACATGTAATTAAACTGGATTTAATGGGCTTTAGTGTGCTAACAGAGCACGTAAATTTGTAATATGCAAGCTACTGTCTGTTTAGCTTTCTTTCTGTTCGTCTGTATGGAACATATATGTATAATCATTTTTGATCAAAATTTTAAAGAAAATGATAGAACCCATTACAATACAAAACACAGATTACTGTTTATTAGTATGTTTATCAATATAACACTGTATGACTAGAACATTTATGAGTAATTAATTTTAATTTATCGGTCATGTTTGCTTGCTTTAGAGAAGAAACGGTGTAGAGGTGAGGGTTGAGAGGGAAGATGTGGTGTGAGAGGATATGATTAATTATAAAGGTTTAATATTAAGAAAGGCGCAATAAATTAAAACGAACGATAGGGTTTTAGCACTGCGTCCTTTGTCAGTAGAATATCCTATTATTACAATATTACAAATGTAATACTTTGTGCAAGTGTTTGCTTGTTTGTCTGTAATGGCTAGTCGGATTTAGATAATTTTTCGTAAATAAATGGAATACTTTCCATATTATACGCATGATTTTTATACCTCCCACTAGTGCTCTCCTATGCAATAATTTACAAGAAACGGAGATTAACATCGGAACAGAAAGCAGTAGCGCCAATGGAAAAAAAAGGGACGCGGGATTCGATAGAGAACAAGACCTAAGCTAACTGTGAAATCGAAACCTAATTAAGGAAAACAGGATCGGTTTGGTATCAATGACAGAAAGATTACTAGACATAGGAAATGAGGAATTAATTTTATCCGAACGCGGGCGGAGCCGCGGGCAAAGGCTAATTAGATAAAAAGCTGGGGATGGCAGAAGGAAAATGAAAGTAGGATCAATGCGGTGGAGATGCGATCGCTGCGTAGTACGTGAGGAGTGTCTCTGAAAGATAGATGTAGAAACAGTGGTGTTATAGAGCGGTGTGGTTTGAAGGAAGATGTAGTGACTAGAGTAGACAGAGGTATGTTGTGGTGGTTTGGCCATCTGGAAAGGATAAATGAAAGTAGACTGACGAAATAAATCTATGGAGCGAATGTGTGTGATGGAAAGGTCAGCAAGGGTCGCCCTAGAAAATCCTATGCAGACCAAATTGGTGACATATTAAAAAAGGGCCAAATTTTAAGCACCCGCAACCGACGAGCTTGCGTCAAAGGATTGATGGATGTCGATAAGGCAAGAGAGATATGCAAAGATCGTACCACGTAGAAATCTATGGTCTCTGCCCACCCCTCTGAGAAATAGGCGTGAGTTTATACTATTATTATTACAAAGGTAAAGTACAACACACGAAACTTTGTCGTTCTGAATTGACTGCGAATGATATGCCGTACAGATATTACGCTCTCTGACCGTTCCTTCTTCTCCGCCGCTTTGCTACTTTACGCCATTGCGACGTTTTCGTGACATACTTCATAGCGGCAAAGTTTCGTGCGTTGTAATGTACACGCGACTATTATATTAAACTACATGTTGCATGGCACACACCGTGTTTGGGTCGATATCAAATGCGACCGATGCGTCATACTGTTGTTTGCCGAGCGGGTATAGCACAGTGACATGTCGACAATGTCTCTCCCGCTCTCTTAGTCGACTCGAGCCGACCTTACCCGAGCGAGCGTTACATAACCGACCGTGACGGCTCATTCTCATTCAACACCCACAAGATGAAGTGCTCAGTGCACCTTAAGAAATTTTTAGTTAAAAAAAAGACTCAAAAAAAAAACCCATAAACTAAAAAGTTGAAAATACCTACCATACCAAAAAATTTAAGTACTAAAATTATTGATAATTAAATATTCACAATATCCGCTTATTCGATTATTGTTCCTTAAGAGTTGGTGCCACTACTATTCCAGTTTGCTGTCCACTCTCATACTGCCCTTCGTCCACATGGGCTGTCTTTTACTTATGATTTTCGGGTGCAAAAGCTTGCGTTAGACATTTCAGTAGGCTGATAGAATAAATAATGCGATTAGATTAAGAGATGCTAAGAATGATGATTACCTTTTCACTGACGGAGAGGAGAAGACAAGAGCATGACAGACTTCATAATCGTGGATGATCAGACGAAAAGCAAAATTGTGGATACGAGGGTGTGGCGTGACGTCAACGTTGATACTGGCAACTTTTAGTGGTCCTTCGAATTTTTTTAACGCATGACAGATTCTGCCAATCGATCGGGGCGCGCGGGAGATACGAGTATATGTCCCACAAGTGTTTCGTTCTCTCGCCGCGAAGCACAAAAAGTTCACTTTGTATTTCCGGGTTACACTTAAGTTGTTAAAGGAAATTGAATCGCATTCCATAGAAAATAAGGCAGAAAAAAATATCTTTCTTCTAGTCACTTACGTCAGAAAATATAGTGTATTTTTGAATTTTGTTAATTGTGCAGTTCACTTCGCGAAGGCGCTATTATCGCTTATTTCTTTGGATCTCTGTTCATAATTATGAGTCTACAAAAGTAATAGCGAGTGCTTTTTTTTTTGAGATATATATATATATATGTATATATATATATATATATATATATATATATATATATATATATTTATATCAAAATACGTAAAATATTTTGTAGCACATTAAAATATATACTTTTGTAGTATTTCCCAAAAGTAAATACGTGAAAATGTACCTAAAATTTCCTTTGCCTGTTTTGACTTATACCTAAAATGGCGGTTATGATTTTATTTTTGATTTTTTGAATTATTTACATAAGCCAATCGCTCATTGCTGTTTGCAGTGATAGCTGGCAAGAAATTCTGTGAGTATTTCTTGACAACAAGGTATAAAACATACAAATTTAGTAACTTCATTAAATTTGTATGTTTTATACCTATGCTTATAGGTATCACCGAAGAGAATTTATTTTGTAAGGCTTTGCCGGTTAATACAACTGGTGAGATTTTTTTCGATATTTTTTCAGCTCATTCCTTTCTAAGGGGTCGACATCGTACTCGTAACGCCTTCCGGACTTCGGATACCAATGGGCGACGTTGACAAATTGACACCACATTCACTTTTCACTGCACTTCATACTTATGTAAATGTATTATTGTATAGCAGCTGTCCGCGCGGACGCATCGCTCACTCAAGTAGGAGAGAGACAGATGTCTGGTATGAGGTATGAGTGCTGTCCACCAAAATCTGTATCATATTGAGGATATTGAGGTGAGGGGCCTTTCGGAAAGAGAAACTATTAGTATGAATCATGGGGCTAAAATATAAACGGGGAAGATATATATTTTTTTTAATATTTAACTAGTCAATTTGTTTATAAACAAATTCTTTGTCAAAGTTAATATTTGAAAATACCTATATGATTTCATCACATAACATATGCATAAAATAATTTAACAACAATAACAGATTTCTTCGTATTTTTGTCAATTTTAAAAAATCTTATTTTTATGACGTGATTTTGTCAACTATATATGTAAGAAAAGTTCCAAGTACAAAATTTATAAAGCTAATATTTAAAAATACAACATAATTTACAAAAAAATAGTTTTGAAATAAAATGGCTAACAAATGCATAAATTTTTAAAATATTAATTCAATTTTTTTCCAACGGAACTTTGTCCCCTCAAGTTTAACAATGACACGTAATTTATTCAATTTATATTAAATAATATATTATTATATTAATATATAATACAATACAAAAATATTTACGCGCTAGAAGCGACGCTCTCTTGTCGTAGAGGCCGTATTTTCAACCTCAAATTAAAATAATAAGTAACTAGCCTCCGCCCATGGCTCCACCCGCGTAGGCAGAATGAATTCCTTCATCTTATATATCGACCGATAACGATAATTAGTCATGATCCTAATTGCCATTACATTGTTGTTTCCGATCTCGATGCCAATTTGTATCGCTCTAAGCAAGACTTCAAAGCACCCAAATCATGTTCACATGCTTTTGGAGCTGGTCAGCACTAGACATGCAAACGGGGCTAATCCGCTGTGGGCTAGTTCCCTCCGTAGCTTGGAGCGGCGCGCTGCCGGCCATACCGCCTGCGCCAAAGACGTGGCAGATCTTTCATGAAGTCGTGTTGCGAGTATTCGAAATACGAGGGCTGCAATTTATGTATCCGGAGCTGGCCACACACAGAGCAATATTTAAAAAGTAATTGTAACATTTAAAAATGGAACTCCTTGGCTGTTGAATACAGTTTGTTTCGTGTAACTGTCCATTGTTTTACCGTCGTGACGTCATTTTGAATATTGCGTGTCTTTTTCACCGTGGATTTAACTCGTGAGAATTTAAGTGTGATGATTTATTACGGTTTTTGACATGGGCTAAGTCAGAAACAGTGCATTGATCAATTAACTTCGACTTTTGGGGATGAAGCGCCATCGAAAACCACTGTGTATCACTGGTTTAGTGAGTTTAATCGTGGGCGGTCTATGCTCACGGACGAATTTAAAGAAAGTCGCCCTAAATCGGTTGTTGCACCACCACAAAATATCGATGCGGGAACTAATAATGCAAGATCATCGTGTTACATACCGCGTCACTGGGCATAAGTACGACGAATATACATAAGACATTACACGAAAATTTAGCTGTAAAACAAATTTGTTCGCGTTGGATTCCGCACAATTCGAGCGTTAATCAAAAACAGGCTCGCGTTGATTAGTGCATAAAAATTATAAAAAATATAGTCACGGTGCGTCAAAAATTGTTTATAATATCAACAAAGATGATGAATCTTGGATCCATGGGTATGATCCCGAAACTAAACAACAGTCAACGGTGCGGGTGTTCCAAGATGAGCCGAACCCAACAAAAGTGATTCGTGTCAAAAGCACTTTGAAGTAAATGGTTGCCTGTTTTTGGGTATAAATGGGCATGTAATTATAGTGCCACTATGCAATCATAAAATGGTTAATTGCCAGTGTGGTACACGACCATTTGTTTGTCAGAACTCTTTGAAGAAATAAGAAAAAACAACCGACAACGCAGAACCATTCTTCATAATGACGATGCTAGCTGTCACACGTCGGCCCAAACAACTCGGTTTTTGGAAGACCAAAAGATCAAGTTGACGGGTCATCCGCCGTACAGCTCCGATTTGGCACCCAATGACTTCTATTTATTCCCAAGCGTGTAGAATAAATTAAGTGGTCAACGTTTTTCAAGCCGCGAAGAGGCCGTTGATGCGTTCAAAATGCACGTTTTGGAGATACCTCAATCGGAATAGAAAGTGCTATAAAAATAGGTTTCAGTTTATGGAAAAGTGCATAGATCATCTATGGTGAATATTTTGAAAAGCAATAAAACCATATTAAATAATAGACGCTTTTGGTTTTTGATATTCCGGACACGTAAATATCAGCCATACCATCCTCATACATGACATACAAATGACCGTGATGTGGATCTTGACATATTCAGTAATTTAGTTAGAGGGTGGCCATTAATTATGCGAGGTATTTTGGTTGTCGAGCCGAATCTTACGTATTTTTTCACAGGATAAAAATAAACATGTTTTCCCAGTAAAATGAGTCCAAATACTACACAATAATGTACTTAAATTGAACCCAGGTTCAATTTTAATACTGGGTTCAATTTAAGTACGTTATAATTTTGATCCCTCTATCAATTCTGATCTCTACATACATCCGGTCACGATCGCGGATCACGATCGATTCTAATTTCGGTCCCACGGCCGATTACAATGTCGGTCCCGTTCTCGATTTCCAACATGCCGATCTCGACTTTTGATTCTGCTCCTCGTCCTTTTTGCAATTTCGATTCTGTTGCCGGTCACATTTCCATTTCGGATGAATCCGGGACAAATTCTAATATCAATACAAAATATGTACTCTATCACTTAAGCATACCGTTTCTACGAGTAAAAAAATTTTAGGAATCTTTAATAACACAAATACACAGATAAAACCAAAGCGAAATGTTAATCTATTTTATTCCAAGTGGTTTCTTATTAATAAATAAATTCTTAGCATCGTTTTAGTTCTGTTTAAGAGTAAAACTATGCAGACGTCAGATACAAATGCTAGTTTTCTGCTTCAAAAATCTTCTCATGCGCGAATACAAGATATGGCCAGTTTCATAGTAATTGTTTTAATGGTTTAAACTCGCAAAAAAACATCAACAAAAAATAACACTCATTTTTATAAATTACACCTCTCTCCCGACCTAATTATGAAAGACGCATCTAACCAGTTTTCAGTCGTACCTACCCCAATAAAAGTTACTTAAAAAATTCAAGACACATTAATTCCGATAAGAAGCAGATTGCGCGAACATACACGTACATAAAAATAAATTAATACGGCTACTGAAGAAATAAAAAAAACATTAATTTTTTTTATGATTGTCGTGTGGTGTTTCGTTTTCGTTTTCATCAAAATCAGTCGAGCCGTTCTTAAGTTATAAGAGAAAATATATAAAAACTGACAGACAGAAATACAGTAGCTTATCATCTGCGCAATCACACGTTCTTACGATATACCAATTTTTACCACGATCAGTCAAACCGTTCTTAAATTATAAAAAGACATACTGACAGACAGATATACAGTAGCCTAACATGTACACAATACATGTTCCTACAGTGTATCAATTTTCATCACGATTGGTCAACCCGTTCTGGAGTTATAAAAGGACATAGGCAGAAAAACTTTAAACAATGGTAGTTTTGGAGTCAATTAGTCATAAACGAATATCTATCAAGGATTTTTCCAAAAAAAATTGAAATTACCGACAGATGCTATAGATTTATATAGTAGTATAGATAGACAGAGTTCTAGGAGTTCCAAAAGATTTTCATTGAAAATTTCTCCTTCAATAATTCTTTTTTTTTTATTTCCGCTATCACTAATAGCCGGAATTCTGAGGCCCGTTTTATAATTTCTGTTACGTCTTAATAACAATTACAATTTTCAGAAGCGGAGAAAAAAAAAGGTAGTCTGTCACAGAATTCTATCCCGAATCGAATGAACTATAGCTCATATTTTTAAGAGCCTTGAACTATTTTTGCAAGAAATCAACTTCTTAACCAGACTACAGGTGTTCTCGTTTCATAAAGGCTTTTTATAACTGTTACATATTAACTATTTGATCTGTGATCAAGTCCTGAGCATCTTTAAGAGTTTACCGTTGATCGAAGTGGGTAGTCATATAAATTGAATTTCCCTTCGATTCACCTAACCATAGACAGGTGAAAGTTAGGAGTAAACAGTGTTATAATTTACTCAGCATATTTTTATTAACAAAAAAAAAGGCATCAATAAAACTGATTATAAACATTTTATTTGCATATTAAGATTAAACAACAAAGCTGTCGCTGCATTCCATATCAATAGCTTTTTCTTCAGTTTTCCTTTTTTTTCTATAATATTCAATTCGTTCCTCTAGACTTGCTGAAATGGGCAAAAAAATTATTTGTAACTAAAAAAAAATAACACAGAGAAGCATCAGTGACCATTCATGTACAATGTCTATACGTAGTTTTCGAAGTTTGTATAAAAATATTTTTATTTAAAAATGGAGAAATTCATGAGTTCTTAGGGTGTATAGATCCTAACCTCCACAAGTTATAATATGATCTTATTGTTTTTCTATATTATTATATTACATACAAATTATAATTTTGCATTTTTTGGTAAATGCAATTCAAAGGCATATTTTTGGAAAAAAAGATTTTTTATTCTTGCCTTTTTTTATCTAACAATTGTCAGTAACTTCGTCCATGTGGAAGTCGGCTTAATCACAAAATAAAATGAACAGTATCTAATTCCATTGAATGAGTAAGAGGAAATGTGACTTAGATCTTAAGTTGGATTCCAAATTACAAAAACTATGAAAAGCCCATCAAAATCCGGTAAGAAGCTTTTGTCTGATATCGTGACAAACAGATACACGGTAATTATAATTTTCTTTTTCTTGCTTAGACTCCTATAAGCAGTCCATCACAGTTATTTTATTAGATAAAATTACTCTGATAATTTCTGATCTCACAATTTCGATACAGTTTTATAACAACATAGGAGATATGGCGATCATAATTGACTACAGCAACTTTTATGTGAAAAACCTTTTATATAGAATTTTTTTTTTATACGTACAACATGTGGGTCTTTTCAGTAGAGGCTGGTAGATTTTCGGCTTGACGCCCGGCAGTAAGCACTCCGTGTGGAAGGAAATCACTCTCTCACTCCTTTCGACTTGATCATCAATTTGTCTCGCTTTCAATTTATTTTTATATGTTCCTTCTAACGTATCTATACAATCCTTCATCATTGTTGCCCTGAAAATGGAAATTTTATGTAATGCACCATCAATTTAATAAAATTTGAATCTTTATTAACAATTTTGGCATGTTTAAAGCGACGTTTTGAAATTTTTTTTTATTTCAATTTAAAAAACCGACCATGAGCGAGTCGGATTCTCACACGAAGGGTTCCATACTAACGAACAATACTTAAGTATACATTTTTGTTAAAACTAGTTTGGTAAAATAAAAAACACAGAAAAAAACATGTTTCTTGCATGGGGACCCTTAATTTTTAATTTAATTTTATTTTTATCATGTGCTGCTTTACTGCCATATTAATACATACTTTGTGGATGTAAAGAATTTTTTTTACTGATAAGGCGCAAATTTTCTTAAAACTGTTTACTACGTTAATGGATTCATTATATAAAAAGACAAATAACTCTCTACAATCTAAGTTGCAGGTGCAACACACTTTAAAGTTATATTTAAGTGTCAATTTGGCAGTCAAGCTGATACAAAGTCATTTTCATACTTACAAATTTGTTTCTTATATTTGTTTGAGCCAAATGCATAAAAGTAACTTAGTTCGTTTAAGTCAAAACAAAACAAAAATCTAAGTTTTGATTAGAAATACATTATAAAAATAATTTAACACAAGAGTTTAATATTTAGTGGACGTACAGTATTGGACTACCCACTTCACATTTTGTAGTGTCCATAGAGATTGCAAATGCTTGATAGTCATCATCAATTCTTTGTCGTCCCATATCCATTTCTGTTCTGTATCATAATAGCAGTGATATAAATTCAATGGAATATCTAATGCCATGCTGTATTGAGGTTTCCTGTTTAAAACCAAAAAAAAAAAAACTACAAACCTTTTAAATTCGTGATTTATTTATTACATATTTCAAACCTAAATTATTCATAAATTATATATGAAAAAAAAAACAATATAAGTTTGTGTGTCACTTATAAACTGGAATACCAGTAATGCGTTTAGTGGATCATGATTGCGGATGATAGTCGATGATGGCCTTGCTGTCAATTATCAAAGGGAACTGTGCTTATGTCTTAAAATAACACAGAAACTTTCAAGTTTATTGGGTCTGTACTAAAACTGAGAAATAAAAGAAAAAGATAAAGTCCTACTAAATACTATTATATTCATTTATATCTTTACAGCATCAGTATGTGCTGAAACATAAATGAAAGCTGCTGCAATCATCTCTACATCCATCTTCACTCATGTCAATATCGTAAATGAAGATTAGCATTTGTGTGGACGCAGTGCCGTAAATAGAGCGGTGCCAGTGGTGCCCAGACACAGGGCGTAGACTCTGGGGGCGCAAGAATGGCCAGACCAGGCAGAACTATTACTTTTTGGTTTGCTCCTGATGAGTTCCCGCTGCGCCTCTAGTCCTCGATTCCAAAAACCATACGTACCTACATGCCAATATCATCAAAAACGTCTGTTGTTGGTAGTTGTGAATAATCTTTGTAAATATTTTCAAATAAACGCCTTTTCACAAATTCATACTTAAACGCAATTAATATTATGCTACCTTCCTTATTTAAAACACTACCATACCAAGTACTTAAAATTAAATTAATTTACCGTTTACTGAAACTTTGCAGGGTGTTATTTTATTATAGAAATATGAAGACCGAAGTGGTCCAAAAATTCAATCTTAAGCATCAGGGTGGGCATCGCATTTGCACTAATGAACTGGCGTTTGAGTTTTAGTGAGTGAGACACAGTGGGTGGTATAATAGGCGAAGGGTCCACTTAAATAGCTTGTCTGCTTGTTTGCCCGTACCAGTTCTAGTTATTTAAAAAATTAGATTTTTTCTTCCAAAATATTAGATAATTGTTCCACCAACACCAAGGTCCTTGTGCTTTATTTTATAACCCTGAATGAAACAAAGTAGGCCTATACATAGCATTTCTCTAGCTAGGCTACCTATAAGATCTAAAAAAACAAGGGCGCAATTATCGAAGCTCGCACAGGGCGCAGGAGTGGCTATTTACAGTACAGTGTGGACGTTACAACAATGACTGCGGCCATGACTAACCGTAACACCATAAGCCATCATGGACAATAGTGAAGACGAACCTTTAAGCTCGATACATTACTGAGGAGTTTTATAAAGTATTATGAGCAATTTCAATAGATGCATTATTATTACTATAATACTAGCAATTGATTATTTTTATGTAAAATTTAGTTGAATAATTGTTATTGAGGGCAATTGGTCTACTTTCTGTCATATGGAGACATCAAAAAAGATCAAAAAGTAGTTTGAGAGCAGTTAAAGCGAGTTCTTGCTATTCGGGGTTCAGGTAATATGCATAAATATACACATATGAAATATGTATATGATCTATAACATTCCACATTTTCATCAATGCACTTTTATCAATATCGCATAAATCTATGTAGAATTTATGTAAGTAGTCCACTCTCGAGCATAAGTTTCATATATGTTGATCCTCAAGTTAGAGGGATGTTTTGATTGTTATACTAGACTAAGAATGGCTAAAGTTTTATCGTGCCATTTATTAGTTGTCTGCCAAGTTTTGAAATTAATGCTTTTTTTTATTAGTCCTTGAGAATGACGATGGTAAGAATTGGCTAAGTGTGCAATTTTTGTTTCCGAAAACATACCTGCAAAATCTACAGAGTTGATGAGATTACATCATTAGTATTGCCATATTGTAAATGATGGAAATTTTCAAATGTAAGTAAAAATACTACAAACAAAAAAAAAAAATAGATAAAGAATATGTCATGAATACGAGTTAAGGATAGCAATTGGTATTACCTGGGGTAGTTCTCAATATCCAGCAAATATTTAATAACGTCAGGCGGTTCCTTTCTCTGTCCTATCAGCATTAGAACTCCAAATATACACCGTATTTGATGCCAGAGGAATGCATTGCCTTCGATCTTAAAATAATACATTGAAGTTGCTGAAAAATCCAATTCATACACAATGTGTACCTTGATAAATCATTATCAATGCAAAAATTAAGTTCCAGAAACATGGATATATACCGAATTAAGAAAATTATTTAAAACTTATAATTTTTTATCAGGATACAATAATATGAAATACTTGCAAAATATATTCCATTAGTTTCTTCTAAAGGTTTTGTATTGGAATGAAATTCTGTTTTTTTTTATTTATCAATTAATATTAGAAAACTTAAGCGATTGAAAACAAGGATATATAAATAATTATCCATACATCCTTATCTATATAATATTTATTATAATAGATATATACATATGGATGGGGAAACAGCTGCCAAAACTGAAATTATTATTTTTTATAAAATAACTGCCGATCGGAAGGACTGAAAAAAGTTCCACCGGCATTTGAAAGTTTTACAGAAGGGGCATTATTAAAACAACATAAATATTTAATACTTTTTACACTTAGTAAAATTATCAAGTAATGAAAATTCACAACATTAATCCTCTGATGATTTTGAAAAAGACAAAACATTATTAAAAATGTAAGAAAATAATGACCAAAGAAAAAGAAATACATTTTCTTTAATTGCTGGAACCAGTCTTCTATGAGTATTCAATAAAATCATATCATATAATTAATTAATCAATCATTACAATTAGAACTTGAAAAGTATATGTACTATATTGACAATATATCTTGTGTCAAAGCTTAAAATAAAAATAATCAATCATATCAGTAATTGATTGTGCCCTGTGAGTAGTGTGAGCCAATACTTGATATTAATTCTGCAGCTTTTACCTGTTTATCAAAATAAACATATATCTAATAATTTATAAAGTTCTTTATTTGTTTTTACACAACCAAATTTTATAATACAAACATGCTTTTGATTGAAAAAATATGCATATATTGAAAAAAAAATAATGTGCCATGTTTATTCGGCTTAATTAAAATCAAAACTATACTTTTATATTGAAATATATGTCATCGTATAAGGCACGGGAAGAAACACGTGCGGTTTGGCAAGACGCGTAAGCGGCATCGATGGCGGAAGGTCGGCGCACACGCATTTAGAGACCATTATGGCGCGAATTTCAAATAAATTAAATAACCCCCATTTAAACTGCTAAAATTAAAGAAAATTGACAGAATTTACTTCATAATTCGTTATGTTTGAAATTAAATCATATATCTGGCCAGAATTTAGCTTAAATGGAGACTTGAGCATGTTGTATGAATAAAATTTAATATTTTTGAACCAAACCTTGAAAAATATAGTTAAAATTTTAACACCAACTATTATCGGAATCAGTAGTTTATTCGATTTATATTTGTATAGTAAATTTAGTAGGGGAAGAAAAAGCAAAGTTGCACATTTATAAGGTGTGTCTTTGAAATAAATCAGGGCAATATTTGATGCTAATATGAGCTAGTGCAAGATGTCTTTATAAGCTAGGAAATATATTGTTGAGCATTCATTTTAAAACTATTTATATTTGAAAATGTTTTTACTTTTGATTGTGAAACTTTTGAGAGGAAAACTGTTAACTTTTTAATTTGTATTGATAAATTAAGCCCCAATTGACTGTTTGTAGCGCTCGAACACAACCATAATTGACAAGCAATCGTGTAAGTAGTATAATATTGTATAAAAAAAAAACTATTGCTTTCACAAATTTTTGTGGTGATATATCATAAATTCAAGAACCAGATCAATGAATGTTGTAACGAGTTACTAAGACTAATATTCGATATAACTTTTACAGAATTAGAGTGCACATATAATGAGATGAAAGACAATTTTTTTTTTATAACTTCTTTTTTGACAATTTTTTTTAAACAAATTGTAACATTTAATGACGGTTCACGAAGTAGTGTGTAAAGTTTTAGGACAGAACGTGGACAAAAGAAAGTGATGATTATCAAAAACTTGACAAGTTTTGACAATCGTCACAAAACCAAGTGTGCTAAATTTTCAAAATTTTTCTTTCTGTTCATGGGATCTTACAAAGTTTGAGTTTTCAGGAAACAATGTTACTATACACTAAATTGAGCAGATTTTTTATATACAATAGGAATTCAGTTTACATATCTTTATGGAATAAAACATACCTTCTGCACTCCCATTTTTTTCTACAGGTGAAATTCCAGCAGTGAATATTTCTCTTATGAAAGTGGTCACACCATTGCCAACGTCCATCTTACAAAGATTCCTAAAATCATGTGAACCTATCAAGTGTTTACAGCCATCGTTCATGGCCGAAATGTCCAGGTCTCCGCGAGGAAAGTAATATTTGTACAATCTTTTCTTGCAGTCGAATCTGAAAAACCCAATATGAAAATCATCATGAGAGCCAAAACCAAATGTCACACAACAGAGAAGTGCTATAAACTAATTAATGATTCGATTTGTTAGATCTACATATGAAAAGAAATCTATGCATTGGTTATAAAGTGTCGAGAATTGTTGGCATCTCCACGGTTTAAGTGCTCATGTGGATACTGCGCTAGTACAATATATCCAGCAGCCATAGTGTACAGAAAAAATATTAACAGTTCTAGAAATATGGAGGGTGCTATCCTAGAGTAATCAGCGATTGCGACCTGCAAGTGTCTGTCGGCCGATTTTTCTGTTGGTCGGCCCTTCCCGATTTCCTGATGCCATTCATTAGGACTGGCATTAAAATAAAAAAGAAAAGTAAGACTAGGACCAATTCAAAAAGTGTATTGGGATCTAAAAGCATTTTACACAGCAAAGATGATGGAAAATGGCAATTATATTTGTCAACATTTTGTATGTTACTGAATACACTGGAACATGTAGAAATAATGTTTCTTAAGAAACAGAAAATCCACATTCAGTTTTACCCTTTTAGGAATTGATTTGCCACAAATACTAATATAGTACCTAACTGGGTGCCTGAACATGGACTATCACATCCTTAACTTATTTTATTTTCATGAACTTATTACATCTCTATTTTATTATCTAATTCTTATGTTAAATTAAATCCACTTTTCACTCTCTTTAGGGACTCTTTATAAATGAACAGCAAAATAATATCTAATCGGAAGTCCGAATATAATCTCTTTAAACTTTAAATGTTCCAGAAGTCACATATAAAAACTTTTCCCCAATTTTACTTCTTTTAGAATAGAACTTTCAAAAATGCCAATTTTAATAAATAATTTATTACCGAATCCATAGACGGGTGTTTATGCCTATTAGCTCAAGTATTCCAAAATCCATGATTAAAACTCCACCCATGAGATGGACTGGCATATAGAAATATATGCCTTAATTTCTACTAAAAATGATAAAAAAAAACTATACTATAATTCTAGAAATGTTACCGCCCCCACTTAATTTTCACCTGTCTTAAAATTTTAACAATTGCATTTTTGAAAATGTTGTAACACACCATTTTTAATATGAAAACGGAAATCAATAATTAATGAATTTTAACTTATAAAATGATAAGCTTTTAAAAACACAATTATCTTCAATTATAATCCTTATAAAGTAGGTTTTAATAAATTATTCAATAGGGATGCCGCTATACATATACAGTAGAACCTTGATAACTCAAACCTCGGTAACTTAAAAACCTCTATAACTTCAAAAAATAATATGTTCCCTTCCCATCAGAGCCCAAAACCTCTATAACTTAAAATACGTAACCTCTATAACTTATATAAGTAATCTTGAACTGGCCTCAGTAACTTAAAGAAATGTTTCCACAACCTCTATAACATAAAATTGTTTGTCAATGAGTCATTTTGAAAGAGTGTGCAAAACAAAAGGTTTCGGTATTTATTGCTTGCACGTGTTCACTAGTTAAATTGTTAATGTAAACAATACATATGTCACCTATTGTTTGTTTCTTCGAAATTCTTTAAAGTTTTGCGGCGGTTAGCCTTAAGACATAAGTAAGCCTTGGATCATAAGATTTTGATCATTGTCCTGGAAACATTGTTTACTTACTGTGTGATAAAACTGGCTTAAAATGAGTTTAAAAAAAAAACTAACAACACTCACATACGCTGATAAAGGGTGGAACAAGGGTACATACATATGCACATACCTACCTCTATATTAACCTATCCCTAACATAGACCCTTGATAACTTAAAATATTTTGTGTTTCCCTTGGACTTTAACTTATCGAGGTTCAACTGTAATAAAATAGTAGGACCTAGGATTGAAGATATCTATGAAAAACGGAGAGGGTATGATAAGAGGAAAGTAATTTAAGAGAAAATAAGAATTTTTAAAGTTTTTTGTTTGTCTATTTGCATACATCTCTGAAATGACTGAATGTATTTTAATGCAGTTTTCATAGACAGATAGAGCTTGGCTTGAAGCTGAATATAGGCTTTAATATCAATTCAATTGGATGTAAGAAAAAAAGTTATAAATATCTAGTCTGAGAAGTTACAAGGCAAATAATGATTGTGGGCTTTCAAGACCTATAGACGTTACAATATGAAAGAACAATATCCAAAGGAAAAAATTAAAATGTACACTCGGCTTTTAGATCACGACATGTTCGATTTATTGAAAAATGTACAAGGGAGGGGAGGGGTTCGAGGGGGTGTTGAACGATGAATGAGAAAGGAGGTTGAGTTGTAATAAAAACTTTAAGTGACAGATC